>JAZGTJ010001044.1:7540-67403 GCA_036877575.1 Botia almorhae
ATATATATATATATATATATATATATATAAAATTAAAGTTTCAATATCTATATTTCAATATCTCTGCTTATGCAAACAAGTCTTAAACAGGATGATATATCCGTTTGCATAAGCAGAGATATTGAAATTCTGTTGCAGGTGCTCCCCCCAGTGGACATATGCTGAACTGACAAGTTCCTGTTAAAAACGTTTGCCAGTTTACGTCGTCAAGTGAATACCATAGTAAGTTATTAAACAAACAGACAATCTTTAACCTCTGTAGGAACGTTTGCACTTAGAGTTGAACAAAACACGTGAGACGTCTGCAGAATATATTTCTAAATTATAACGTTCTCATAATTAATATCAAAGAATAATAAAAACAGCTTAATGGGCTGAAAAAGCAAAGTGAAACACAGCTTAACAAAAGCTGCTCTCTGGTGGGCGAAGCGTGTAACTGATATTGTTGGTAAGCAAACAAATCTAAAATATTTTGTCTTTTTTTATTTCGGACTTCACAGTCTGATAATTGTATTTGTTAAAACCTAATTAAACATTAACTACATAAGTGGTAATCGTTGGAAAATAATCTTAAAACATTGATCTTAAAACATATAATCTCTCTCTCTGTAATTAATACTCATCGGGTGAAAACTCACAAAACTAAAAGCTCAGAATCTGTCTCGATCTCAATTTTAACGTGATCTCCTCTTGCCTGTACAACTCTGCAGAAGTTCATTCTCTCGATCTACATCATGAAATGTTGGCAGTTTTTCATCTGTTCACTCATATACAAAAGCAGTTCGTCAAACAAGTAAAATTTATGTTTGTTAAAAAAAAGAATCATGTGAAAAGTTTATTGTCATGTCCAAACATTTGACAGTAAATGTCTTCAGAACATTAAAATTGATTGAAACTACTTAATTTACATTCAGTTTGGTGTGAAAGAGCATAAATGCACAAAGCCCTGACGTTAACCCTGCTGAGTACCTCTGACATGAATTAGAACAGTGATCAAAACTCTATCACATCAGACCTCACTGATGTCACTTAATGTGAGGTCTATATAATTATTGAACACCTAAAAATAATCAAGAAAAGTTTTTAATATTTCAAATTTAAAATTTTATGTCAGCTAATCGACAAAATACTAGCTGGTCATTTAAGAATGTTTAGGAACAAATAAATCTGAGATCAATCATAAAACAGACAACGGTTGAATAATACTCTGGCTTTATTCAGACCACTGCATTCTTTTAAATGACACATCCAGCCACACATTAAAGAAGTACTGCACGCTCAAACAGAGCAGAGATATTAGCGTGGGCTTCTGATGAGAAATCAGACATGAAGGATTCAAGAATGTGCAAAAGGGTTTTTCCTTAAACCCACTTACCATCAATAAGAAACTAAACATCTTGACATTTTTACAAATCAAAACCTAAAAATGCAACAGACTTTAGTTGACTTTGGTATTTTCTTCATTATAAAAAAGTTTGATTAAAATATTTCTTATGTGGTTAAGAATCAGAATCATTATTTATAATCTAAAAAAGTTGTAAAAACCTACTAAAAGTACATAATATAAAAGACAGCGAAAGATGCATGAAACCAAGAAGTAAAAAACCCACATCCAATGAGAACATTACAAATACTGAAGCTAAAAGAAATCTGAATATCAAATTCAGACAGAGTCATGGAATACAAAAACACCATCACCCATCATCACGCATATCTTAGACGCTTCATTATTCTTAAGCTCATTATATCTACACACTTGTGCTGGTTGAATAATAAATAGTTCTGCTGGTGTGTCTGTGAGAGACCACATGAAGAGTCCACAGCCCTTATATCAAGAGAAGAATATGAACACACACATCCACTAATGAATGTAAACACGTCAGTAGTTGGTTTAGTTTTCCATGCTGGAGTAACTCATGGTGTTGAGTCCTGGCCGTTTCCTCCCTTTGATCTTCAGAGATCCGTAACGAGTCTGTAACCAATGGAGGACAAGTATTTGTTACCATGACAACAATGATGCATACAACATGCATTAGGTGACAAATCACAATCAATTACTTAATCTTAATAAAATGCCATTTAATCTTGGGCTGCCACAACTAATTGATTAAATGTGATCAAGAAAAAAATAGCAGACAACTATTATCAATTAGATGCATCATTGATGTCACATTACCATCGTATATGCTGCAAAAAACACACATACAGCCCTAATATCTTCACAGCAGAGGAGCTCTACATATAAAACTCAAAGAAGGTCATAAGCATATTTCATATGGCCAGGTTGCCTGTCAGTGTGTAATAGATTGTGTTGTTGTGCTTGTTTGTTTTTCACGGCGCAAAGCTTTTATTTATTATATTTTTATTGCATTTATATAATATCTGTAAATATTTTGCAGAAATTGCTTGTCATATTAAAATCATAGTCACTATATCTGTTAAAATAATTCCGAAGTGACTTATTTTTTTTTAAATCACGCAGCCCTAAAACTGACTTAATCAGGACAATATGATCTAATCTTTATTCAGTGAGATTAGGCTGGGCTTACATCTCTGCGCAGTTTCGAGCGTGTGACTTTGGCGCTCTGAGATCGTCTGAGGCCGTGCTGAGAAACAGCTTCATCCTCAGAGAACACAGGTTTCCCCTCCTCATCACTCCTGTCATCATCTTCATACTGATAATACTCTGAAAAACAACAGAAAGTACATAAAGCTCACAGCTCTGAATTCCTCTTTCATAAATCGTAAATAAAGGATAAATTCTAGATCAAACATGACAGCAGGAACCGTAAGTGTGATCTAGACCAGCAGTTCTCAACTGCTTTAGAAGTGCTAAGACCAAAACACAGTCCCAAAAATCTGTACAAGACTTAAAAGCTCATTTAATAAGCAAGATTAACTATGCATGATTACATGGTTCAATGCGTTTTTATCTGCATTTTTGTTTAGCCTATCAGAATCACCAGTTGAGAATGGCTTCAGTAGTGTTACGTGTGGAAGAGGAATGTGATTTTAAAGAACTAGCTGAGAAAGTACGAGCAAAGCGAAAAAGAGAGCAGCTGCTGGTTCAGGCCGCTCCTGGCACCATCTCCTCTGGGCTCCCTGGGTAGCACTGGAGGCCAGGCAGAGCCAGCCTGTGCCAGGACGCCCAACACCAGTCCAGCCAGAACAGATTCACTGCACACTCCATCACTCAAATAACATGACCAGAAGAGAGAACTGACAGGACCATACTGCACAGCAAACAACTATGGGTCTCAGTGCTCGGCATGCAATTCTCAATGCCACCATAAGGGGGCAGAAAATATACATGAACCAATCTTTCAGAATGCTTTTCTTTGTTTCCACATTCACCTACTGTTTTCATAAACTGTAACACAACTTTTGGGATTTGAATTAGTACATAATTAGGTGTCCAGGCCTGTTCCTAATTTCTATTTTGGTCTTCTGCAGGCTAAACAGAAAGGGCTATGTCATATGATCAATATGAAGTGGCAGCTGACAGGTCTTTTGTTATTGTCTGTGGATATTGTTAGCAGCTTTGAAGGGATGGAATGTCTCATAACCAAGAGGAATGATTTCTCTTATATCTGGTATGAGTTTGATTTGATTATATTTTGCTAGGTTCAGTGTGCAAGGTTTAAAGTGCAGACTGAAAAATTTGAATACATTATGAATAATTAGAATTGTCAGAACTTAGCTGCTACTGCAGCATGTAACAATTTTAAACGTGATGTTTGAGGTATTGCCTATAATCTATGTTGTAAAACACAAGAAGTCTGGGAAAGTCTTATCAAATAATGGTACCCATAGACCTCATTTCAGTCCACCTCAGGTTCCAACAAATCCAAAATACTATTCTAAAAATTCTTAAAACCCAACAGAAAATCTCAAATGAACCCACAGTTCAAAATGCAAATTCTTATTTACGACTTCAAAACAAGCCATTCTGTAATATCAGAAAGCACAGGACTAGTTAAATTTGTGATGGACAGGACAGAGGAAACAGAAGGAGCTAAATACAAGCGTTTCACAACATTCTTCAAAGCTGACCTCTGTTGCTTAACATAAAGCGACACGTGACATTAAAAAACTGGTAAATAAATAACACTCTTAAGCGCTTCTCTTTACACCTCCCATTTTAAATTCAAACTGCAATTAGCAGCTCATTTGATCAGTCAGGATCTTTCACCTTGGCGTCGAGGATCTGAACAGAAATGGCATTTTGGAGGAGCTGGCTTTCTGATGGCTTCATTCCAGACGAGATGGAAATGACCTGGATGCCAGCGGAATTTCAAACGCGGTGGGTGCATTAGCATACTGAGATAGAGACACATTAGGTATTCTACTCAGAAGCTCCCCGAGCTGTTTTTTTCTCTTCTTCATCTTCTCACAAAGCAGCACTAGACCTTTCATGCGATGAACGTGCCGCTATTGCTTATTACCTTCCTGCGCTCGAGAGAAATACCAAATACATCCCATTTCCTCTGAAGCGGACGCTGAGTTAACATACAGCTGATTCCAGAAGCGAGTGAGATTTGCTTGAGATATCATTATAAAAGCTTTACGGCTTTTTTTTTATATATAAAAGCTGCTACTGAAATGCATTTTCACAAAGTGCACTTCTTTCCCAGTTCGCTTGATCTGTCCAATGCCACAGCTATGTCTGTAACGTAAAAATGGTTGTTGCAATTGTTAAAAAAAAAAAAAAAATTGTTTACAAATTTAATTATTCCAAAGCAAGCCTTGTTGTCATATATAGATTATAACTAAATTTCCCTTCAACTTTTTCTAGATCTTAGGTGTTGTAGATGTTTCAGAATTATCCTTAAATGACGCCTTTATGCTAAAACACTGTAAGCAGTTGAGCACAATGTAAAATTTCTGTCATCATCTACTCAACCTGATGCTGTCCCAAACCAACATGACTTTTTAATCATAAAACAAAACAGAAGAAATCTTGAGAAACACTGGCCATTTTTTTTCCACATGATGCAAGTCAACTACAAAATGACAAAGATAAAGAATTTAAATACTATAAAAGTAGTCAATATTGCAAGTCTTTCTCTGAAGGCATACAATATCTTAAGAGGGCAAGATTTTCAGTGAATAACAATATAAATTGTTCACACAAACCTATCTTATGGTTTCAGAAGGCTATTCAGAAGACGTTTATGAAGAAGTTTATAATAAATTGTATTTTTTTGTCATTTTGGAGCATGAGAACCTTTATTAGCTTTCATTATATGGAAAAAAGTGGTCAGTACATTTTGCCAAGTTTTCATTTGCAGGTGAACTAGATCCTCAAGTGCCTGATTGACTGCGCCGCGAGGCAGCTGTCTTCAGTTTCAGACACAGCGAGAGATTGAAAAGAACCAGGAGTGGGAACATCAATACAGGACAGTCTGTTAATAATTAAGAGAAAAAGATGTACCAGCTCCATCAGGCTGGTCCATGATGGCTCTTCTGGCAGGATTGGAGCTGCTGTATCCTGGATACTCATCTCCCTGAGAGATCTGGGTAAGATCATGCATACTAAAACTTCTGAGCTTTTCTGTGATGGCACCTTGACCCTGCAGAGACACATAACTGTACAGCTGTTATACAGCACAGCAATAATAAACACATCAGCACTGACAACATGCAGAATTGCTTTAACTGAGCACAACAAGACTGAATGAACATCCATGACGACATGCGTGTGTAGAAATGAATGTAAATGGACAGCTAAATTAGGCTCCGTTCCAAAGCCTAGTGATTCTGCTTCCTGTCTACTGCCTATACAGACAGCCGTCTTCAATGGCAGCTTACTAACCTCATAAGTGACCGATTTACTGTTAACATTCTGCTAAGCTAACCACCTGCTACTAATAAGCATACAAACATCACATATAAATATTGTCTAAAAACCATTTTTAATTACATTTAAGTATTTTAATAAATACTTTGTTATCTATCAAAATATGTATAATTATAATCAATAAAGAATTATGATGCAATGCATTGTGGGATTGCAACTACACGCAATGCTGCTTTACAATTTGGCCAGAAGCAGTTATCTTTAAAAGGCGGCATATCTGTAAATGCTTTAAAATGCTGTCTATGTAGGCACCTCCCTAGATTTCAGAACAGAGCTTTACTGAGCAAAGAACATTAGAAAAAGTAAACAAAACATATTTTAGGGGGGCACATTTTAAGTCGCATGGCATAATGACACTATTGATCATTAGTATATATACAGCGTGTGTTTGAGCCTGTGTAATTTCAGCAAAAAAAAAAAAAAAATGTAAAAAGAATAAACAATGAGCTAAAATATATTGTTAAATGATGTTGCTTTTCCGCATGCTGTAGACACTCTATAAAAATTACCTGAACTTTCGACAGCAGTGCAGTATTCCTATACAGCAGTGTGTATCAGGAGGTGATAAGAAAGAGATCATCACCAAAACAAAATTTAACAAACAAAAAACAAAACAAAAGAAAGAACATCCCAGAACAAGAGGGAAAGTAGTTATGATGAAGAAAACATGTATGTATTGAAAAGAAAAGACTGACATGTGTCTTTCACAAGCTCCCTGGCTCCACTTCAGACAGATGCTTTGAAAACCAGCATCCCTTACAGTCTGAGCAGGACAATGGCCAAATGTAATGAGAACATTGTTCAGCAGCCTTGTGTTCTGGCTTTGATTAGTATATCAGCCTGATTACATTAGTGCTCCACTGATACTAAAGGCTTTGCGTTTGTTTCACAAGGAAATGGCGAGTAAAAGTCATTAGTGTTTAATTTATTACTCGTGCTGTGGATCTGTGCCAGCACACACTCCTGCTCTTCACCATTAATATGAAACCACATTCACAAGCCATTTTACTCACATAAGGCAACAGCACAACTGAAATGAGGGACACAACATTTTGTTAAAAGAGCACTGACTGGATGCTGAGAAGTGGGTGTTCTATATTAGATTAGAGTCAGACCTGATTGGGTGATAAAAATTCCATAGCATTCCATAGCAGAATGTTATTGATAAGACTTCAGAAAGGTTGCATGACCTGTAACAGTAGCCAATATTTATTTATTTAGAAAAATGTGTAGAATAAAAGCGGAGTCAATACAGATTTTCATGTTTACAGATTTAAAGTCTCCAAACCAATACAATATACCTAGATCAGATCAGATGAATATATGTTAACTCACACAAACAAATTCAGACAGGCGCATACACGCATGCAGACAGTCATACAGAAACAAGATGCACACACACACAGACAGACAGACAGACTAGGGCTAGCAAACAGACACGTGCACGCACACTAGCAGACACGCACACACACTTTTAAACACAGACACCTGCAGACAGAAGCGGACACACACACTTGCCTTGACGGCTGCAGTCACAGCTGCAGTGGCAGCAATGCTCAGCCCCTGCTTGCCAAAGTTCACCATGGTCTCATAGCTGCGTTCCTTTGCCTGGACTATGTAGTCGTCAATTTCCTTCAAAAACAACAGACCAGCAAAGACAATGAGTGAGAGCTTTCTGGTGCTGAAGCACATAATTTTTTAATTAACAAAAACGAAGAAGAATATGGCACTGCACATTATTAAAGCAGTATAAATACAGTGCTTCTCTACTGTTGGTTCTGGTTTCTCAATATTTAAGAAGAAGGAATAAAGTTTCACATGTGTTGATGTCTTTACTACATTTTGTACATTTGATAGCAAATTAATTTGCCATTTAGCCCAGTTTTAAAGAAACCTGTTTAAAAACAATCATTATTACATGCAATTACAGGTTGCCACTTGAAAATAATTTGAGAAGCATTGATGTAAAGGATGATAATGGGGAGTTACTCTTTCTTTGGAGGTCAGCAGAGGATGGAGGACTTTTCTGTAGATGAGACTCGCTCCTCTTGTGTAGGGAGAAAGCAGCCAGATCACAAACGCTATCTTGATCTCATAATAGAGGGGAAACCTTCAGATCAGACAGAGAGAGAGAGATACAGGGACCATTGCTGTATCTGATTAATCCGCTGATATAATTACACTCATTAAAGCTGTATTCTAACAAATTAATTTGTGTGACTCCAAATTAAAACAGCAACTTCATTTCATTACACACTGATTGCTTCCCTACACTCCTTGGTCTAGGGCAAAAAAACAAGATCCGTAATGAAACGATTTGCATGTGTAGCCTGACATGAATCAGATGTAATCAGGTAAAGGAAGTTTTAGTGTAAAGACTCACCAGGACACAGTCAGATCTGTGATGGTCTCCACAACTGTGTACAGAGAGAAAACAATCCAGTACATCATCCATCGCACCTGCAAAATCATTTATTTCATTTTTAATTACTGAGGGATTCAAAACACATGTTCAAGGAACACATAAATCAAATCTAAATACGCAGCAACATTGGGCAGCAACACAATTAAGAATTTTGCATAGGGCTGCAAGGTATATCAAAATTACGGTAACACTGTAAATGTGCATATCGCAATAGTTTGCAATAACTGAATACTCTTCATACTTCAAAAAGTTATGTAGAGTTAGAGTTTTAGGTTGATATAGAGAGGCTGACATGCAAATATTAGTGGAAATACGTGTCTTGTCCTAGAAAAAAATGTGAAATGTTGGTTATATAATTTTTTCGTTTTTTAAATATATTTCAATATAATTAAAACATTTTACAAATTTAAAGCAGTATTGTGTGGCATACTGCATTTTTAAGCAAGTTATCCCATTTTCCTAAAATAAAGTGCAGCCCTATTTTCGCATTAGCATGTGCACCGCACACACGAAAGCACTATAAAATGTGGGAACTTATTGTGCTTTTCCTCTGTCATTTTTCTGTCAGGGAACTATCTTTAATTTACATTTGACCAGAAACAGCGCTGCTTATATTTAAAGATGTGCACTTAAACAAATGTATATTTTTAAAAACACACAGGAGAAAAGCTGCCAATGCACATGCTGCCCCACTGTTTATCTGAATGTTCAGTGGCTCACAGAACACACACATGCGAGTTTCATTGTTTCTTTGTGTCAGCAGTCTAAAGCTAACAAGAATTCTGTCTGATATGTAAACACATAGAATAAACTCTGAGTAAGATCACTTTAAATTCATGGAGCAGATCGCTGTTTACATGCAAAGCTCTGCAAGACGGCTTTTTTGACATTGCATAAATTCAAATATTTGTGGTTGTATTGACCCTACAAAGCACAAGACACACAATGACATCAGGGTTAAAGGCGACTTCATCTTTTTTTTTATTGTTTGGGTATTTATTTTGGTCCACATTAGTTAATGTATTAGATATTATTGTTATTACTGAGATAACCAATAACACACATGTAAAGGCTAAAGAAAAGTTCACGTTCAGGTCCAGGAACAGTGTGACTCTAAAGGGATCTGCAGTTATTATTACATTTATGCATTTGGCAGATACTTTTATCCAATGCAACACACAGTGCATTCAAAGTACAGAATACAATTTTTCCACTTAAAGAGTTCACATATAAAACACTATGCCAAACATTTCAGACACTTAAAAATTCTATTATGAAAAACTGATGAAAAAATGAAAAAAAATTATCATTATACAGAGAGGTACACATAAATAAAATCCCAGTATTAGGTCGCCACCCTTTACCAATTCTCTTTGACACTTGAACAGTTCTATAGAATTCAAGGATGTCTATATTTGGACTGCCCTGTATTCTGAAATTCATCACAACGGATAAATGCAACACTGCCTTAAAAGTCTTGATAGATTAAAATCTTAAAGGTTGCTGCCTAGTTTTTAGAACACTGAATAGAATATGCTTGGCTAGATAGGAAGCTCACAGTTTAGAATCACAACCATAATGTTTAAGTACAAATATGCTCCAATGTAACAGAGTTTTTTAATTTTGTTCTGGATAAAAATTGTACTGTAAATTGTACCAGACAATAAACGACAACTTACCAAATAACAGAATAAATGGACATTAAATAATTGAAAACAGATAATCTGTTTATGACAGTTTATGACTTGTCAGCTATGTAAGAAGAAACTGAAATTATTAGCTGTTTGGGACAATACTTTATTATATATAGGGTTTGGACAATGAAACTAAAACACTGGCCAATTTAGTGTTGGAGGTTTCATGGCTAAATTTTACCAGCCTGGTGGCCAATCTTCATTGATTGCACATTCCACCAGTAAGAGCAGAATGTGAAGGTTTAATTAGCAGAGTAATAGCAGTTTTGATTAAAATATTGCAATGCACACAACATTATGGGTGACATATCAGAATTCAAAAGAGGACAAATTGTTGGTGCACGTCTCGTTGGCGAATCTGTGACTAAGACAGCAAGTCTTTGTGATGTATCAAGAGCCACGATATCCAGGGTAAAATGTGTACGTACACACACACCCACACATATAAACATAATGTATAAACATATAAATTGTAGTATGCTGTGATACCAGTATGCAATGCATTTCTAGTGAAGTGCTTTTTAAATGTAAGACAGAATTCAAGTATTGTCAAGGCCAGTACATGCAACACACTCACCCAAACATAAAACACCTGGAAACATCCTACAGAACATTTACATAAAATCCATACATTTTATTTCCTGTTCACAGGGATGAATGTCTAATCTTTCCACACAGAGCGGCTCGCTAACATAAATCCAAACGCACCTCTTTTGGTACGAGGAGCTGAAAACACAGTCGAGTGTAGCGAAAAATCATTATGGCCGTGACATTAATTTCCATCGCAGCACTCTCTGCAGCAGAACCTGTTTGGTATGCTTTACCTCTCCTCTTCTCTCAACCACAGCGAGCTTTCTGCGAGCTTCTTAGCATTTCAATTTCAAAAGCCTGTGCAGACGGTCATGTGATCCACAGCCTTGAGCTGCAGCTCTGAGGTATTAGCTGATATTTTCAGCCTGACTGAACAAAGTCAAATGAATGCGTGCAGAGGCAGCATTAGCAGTCTGACAGGACGCGTCACGTTTAATTGGTGTCCTCCCAATGAACCTGCAGCAGTGTGAGGCGATCAAAGTGTAGCCTCGGCTGCAGAAAAGCTGCCACTCCGTGACAAACCATCGATCGAAATTCTCTGCTGGTAATCTGCTCTCGTGGACAGAGCACATGTTATAAAATCTGACCTCTTTTTCTGCTGACCGCATCATTAAAAAAAGAAATCCAATCAGACCGCAGCCCTGCTCCCATCATGCATCAGACAATATTTATTACAAGCCTGCAGAGCAATTACAGAAGTATGTTAGATGTAAGCAAAATTTCAAACCTTTTGTACTGTCTTGCTATAGAACTAGGTTGAGGGCTGTTCAGGAATGGGCCAGCACCCAAAATAAGCAAAGTCTGTCCTGCTCAACACTGACTGCAGACCAGGAAAAACCCTCTGAAGTGTCTTGATGGTTAATGGACATGCTCCTTTCCACCTCTTCTTTTGTACTGTGGAGACTGTTCTTTGTTTATCATTTAAACTGCATGGCAGGGCACGAGACGACCTGATCTATGTTTATCTAACAAACAGAAGTTGTACTGTAGGCATTGTCAAGATTCACTCTGAGCAGAGAAACCACAGTGTGGTTTCTAAAAACATCTAGTCTATTGCTAGCAAACACAAGCTTTGTCAAGCTGCCTTTAAACTTTATTTTAAGTCCAACATAAACCAGCAACTCCAGTCGACCAGGCCTATTAAAAGCTCAGCAGCACAAAGCATGAGTTGTCCGGTTCCATTTTGGAAATGATTTGAAAGCAGGTTTCTCAATTACCCGTCTACTGTCAGAGGAAAATGCAGCAATGGTTATGACATGTTTTAAAAAGACTGCTTTTGTGGTCGATTGAGCTTTCTTCTTTTTTCAAAGGGTTTGCCATTAAAATTCTAAGTTTAGTGAAATTGACTTTCCACTCAAACATTCAGGAACATTGAAAAACATTCAGCATTTCAGCACAGAGTTTAAACAACCATAAACTGCCAGTGTCTGAGAGTAATCTCATCACTACTGCTATTTACATGATCATGTCCTTACAGTATGTACAGAGATGCACAGAAATATATATATATATATACATTCCCTCACCAGGTACATGTGTGCAGAGCTGAACCTTAAAGAAATAAATAATATATTAAAAAAACTAATTCTAATAATTCACTCATTCACATGTTGTTCTGTGTGAGTTTTCAGTGATTAGCAAGTGCTCCAAATTACCTAAACAACAAACTCATCATAATTAACCCTCAATCATTTCTGATAACACATTTGAAGACATCTGAAGAACGTGTGGTACAACACTGTAAGCTCCATGCTAACATTCCTCAGGCAGAGGTAGAGTACTCTGGAAAGGAGAATATTGTTTTCCTGTTATTAATAGAAACTGGGATTTGGTTTTAATTAAGCTACATTCCATATGAAAACAGAGGGGACTAGTAATAATACAGGGGAGAGGTTTTAAAGGTCTGTTCAGCTCTGCTCAGGTTCAAGGTAATAAAGACATCTTTCAGATGCACATAAATAAACTCTGAATGGAAGGATGTAGTGCTACTTTAGCTTATATCCACCTAAGAAAAAAAAGGCCAATGCATTTCACTGGAGCATTAACTCAACTCACTGCAATGCAGCACAGACAGGATCTGAGGTTACTAGAGTACTGAAATACAACAAGTACAACTACTAAGGAAAACTAAAATTAGACTGAAACCGACATGTTGACAGTGAGAGCTACAGAGAGATGTTTAAAGGTACAGTTCACACAAAAATCACTGTTTACTCATCCTTGTGTTGTCTGTATGTTGTTATATTTTCAGTGAAACACAGAGTAATCATTTTTACGCTGCTTGTATGATTACATTTACATTTAGTCATTTAACTGATGCTTTTATCCAAAGCGACTTACAAATGAGGACAAGGAAGCAACTTCAACTACAATAAGAGGCAATAGTAAATAAGTGCCATAGACAGGTCGTATGATTACATACGTCAGACTTAAAAACTATTCTTTTGCATTTCGCAAAAATACAACAGCATTTCAAAAATTGACTCATGGAATCTTCATTTTCAGATGGACTATTTCTTTAAACATCTCTAGATTGATTAGATTTAAAGATTTAAAGCAACTGTGTTAGAAGATGGCTAATTCTCCACATGAACTGGTTACCAGGTTTACTGCAGTGTTGCTATGAGGTATTGGTGACTATAAATGACATTGACTCTGGTCAGACCACAATAAGCATTGCTGCACTGATTTACGATGTAAAACAGGTTCTCAAATGATGGGTTCTTCAAAACAAGTAAGTGCAAAGAGAACATGACACCTGATCTGGTCACTCCCTGCTAACATGCCTAAACCGGCACATAATGTGTTGGGCTGTTTACATCCTATTTAAAGGAGTACTGTTGCTTAGCAGTTAAAGATCTGAACTTAACCCAAACCACCGGAAGAGCTGATTCATAATTACTATATAGCTCACACCAGGAAGAATAGGTTAATTCAAGGCTGCAATGTGTTTGTAATAAGTCTAATGCAAGTTTCCACACATAACCAAACAATATACACAGGTGGATGTGACATGTTTTTACTTACGTATTCCTTGACATTTTTGGTTTTAACTGCTTTGTAGGAGTAGTACGCTGGATACAAGTTTCCAAACACCAGCCTGTGTGAAAAAATACAGGTTAAATAAACACAAGAAAGATCACTGTATATTCTTTAACAGCTGGATGATTTTTATCATGCGTTAAAGACAGGGTAGGTGATTTGTTCCAGAAACTTAAGTGGTATAAATATGTTAATATAAATATATATCTTATACTATATATATAAAGCACAGGAACATAAAATGTTTATCCAATTATTGCATTTGATCTAGCTGACAGCATCTCACTTTCAGGTGTGAATGGAGATGGTGGAAACAGCAGATGTAAACAGGGCCATAGTTGGTGTCCACAGGTCCTAAGCAATTATATACATTAGCCAAAAGTGATGAGGCAAAAGGTCATTTCCTGGTTGAAAACCTATAATTCTGGAAACACTAGAGCCAAAACCAAAATTCAAAACCAAAATCCAAAAATTCTATAAAAAGTTCTACACTAATAACATAGATGCTTTTTAAAAAAATATTATTTAAATAAAATAACAACAGGTTAAAAATGGTTATTGTAGCAGACCTGTTATGGTTTACAGAAATGTTGATGGTGTAAAAGCAGTGTGACAGGATCAATCGATGTAAGCTGGATTTAATTAGTACACATGGCTGATGATGGCAGATCAGAGGTCATGCTCACAGTTCACAGAGGTTGAAAGAATTCATATTACAGCAAATCACTATTTAATTTTAACATAGCAGCAGACAGGCCCAGTGCCAGCCCTTTATCTGGGGCCTGTCACTCTTAGCTAAGTTCTTTATTATGCCCCACTCAGCTAAACTTGTGGCAGAGCCTGCAGAACAATGTATACTAGACCTGACCGTTCATAGGGAACACTTCCTCAAGCACAAATTCTAGAACAATCAAATTCTGAGTCGCCAAACAATTAGTACAGCTGTACTAACAATCTGTACTAACTACATCTGTACTAACAGATCCTGTTTTTATCTTGACTTCCAAAATTATGTGCGTTAAACAAGTTTGGGGGAACAAATGCTGCAAAACAGGGTAATAATCTAGATGTGGAGCTGATGAAAGCTGGACTGCCTGGAGCTCAAACTGCCTGTGCTAACGTGCTGCTGAGAAACGAAGGCTGCTGCTAGCATTCGTTTCGACATGCCACCCAGACTTTTCCAAGATTTCACAGGCACAAACAACCCTTGATGGTTCCCAGATGACAATGCTGCTGTCTGTAACCTGTGTTTGTCTTGTATACTTGAGTTACCTTGAAAAAATGCCTGTATCCTAAGGGCTAAAGGATCTGTTTGAAGAGTGAGGGGTTAAAACGCTCCCTGTGCACTGAGTCTCTGCAGACAGACAGTGTTCTTGACTCAGCAGTGCAGCTAAAAATGAGGGCAGTTTGTGCTGTTTCCCTGCTGCCAATTATAGCTGATGTGTGACCCAGAAATAAAGCCCCCTCTAATATCAGCTTGAAAACTCTCTTCAGCTGTTTACATGCTGCAACAAGGACTAATATTACAGAACAACATTAAATGTGTGATTTCTCTTTAAAATGATCAGGAGCATCTGTTAAAAGAGGCTTTAGTTTGTGTTATGAAACTAGATAAAAAACAAAAAAAGAAAAAATTGGAAGAAATGTTGAATGATGCTTGACCATCAAAGTTAGGGTGGTTAGCACATCAACATTAAGAAGTTGTTGTTAGGGGGTTCTAAGTGTTTTTTGAGCATTGTTATGCGGTTTCTACTTCTACGCATTTCTTTCTGTTCTGTGTGGTTGCTAGGGTGTTTGCTTACATACTTAAATGCACATATTAACAGATCAGGTTTCTAATGCGTTCTTGTCATTATAAATGGTCCTTCCTTCATTGTAAATACAATAGTATTTTTGTACATTTAACTAAGTGCTTAGAAACAGTAACAGCATTTCTCCCCCTCACAAACCACACAAATCTGTAGGATGGACTAAAGATTTGGAATTTTGGTGGTTTGTTTAAATTTAAGGAAAGGGATTTTCACTTTGAGATAGCTTGGGTCATTCTAAACCCTGGGTAAACAGAATCCTGGATTATTTGTTAATTGTTTATATTTAACAGAAAAATATAATTATTAGAACAAAGATAAGTGCAATGTAAAAAAGCCCTTAATAATAATAGTGATGCCTACATAAAGAAAAAGGTCCCAGGACATTTTACTGCACAAGAATTATAACATTGTGTCACGGATGTGCTCAACACACGTTCATAAACTTTCTGTTGCATGGTCTTCATCCAAGGATCCACCTTGGCAGCAGTTTATTTTCCTGTTTCCATAGAAACAGCAGAGGCACTGGGCTGTAACAATGGTGTTCAGCTCCACACATCTCTCAGCCCTTCCCCCCCTTTAGTCGCCTCGCAGCATCGTCATTTAAAGATCTCTCAGGCTGCATTTACACTGCAAGGCTTGCAATGCACAAATCTTTAGATGATATCCAATTGTTTTGTTCCGCCTGTTTACATTTACTTTAGTTCACGCCTGATATCAGAAACACAGTATCTGATATCTGTGTTTACAATAATCTTACTCCCAATTATTCTAGTCGATTGACCCTCACGTTCAGGATGGACTTTTGTTAATTCATCTTCTCCAAAGTCGGTAAATGCACACTCAACTTAAACACATGGCTTAAAACATTAGCTCTGTAAAAGTCTATTAATAAATGTTTGTTTTTTAGGAGCCATGGTGTGACAACGTTGGCTTTTTTTGCTCTGATATATATGCACCCATTTTAAGCATTTTTGTCGGGGAAGTGCGTGTTTTTGGGTTTACCAAATGTGTACTCAACTGCAATAATTTAGTGGGTAAACAGTGGGTACAAATTTTCCGTAGACAAGCTGAGCTTTTATGCAAGCGCTTACATATGCATCTGTTTCATAGGGACAAGCAATCCCTATACCTATTTTTATGTTTACTTTAATGTTACCACATTAAAAGTGGAAAAAGCCATAAAACCCCAGCCAAAATAATTTAAACAAAGACGTTTAATGCAGGGTGGGGCTATCCAGTATGACATCACAGAATTAGAAATCAAGGGACCAGCAAAACATCCTGAAGTTTGTTGTGGCTTATTTTAAAACTAATTTACGTGGAAGAGCTTTTATTGCTTTATTGAATTGTGTCCGTTTAGGTCACTGCGTCAGTCTTACACAGATGCCAAAAAAAAACAGAAGCTGTTGGTGAGAAGTTTGCATACACCTTGAGCTTTAGAGCAATTAAAGACAAATAAAGACATTTTTATTAAATAAACTGCCCTTTAACTGAATAACATGAGTGAACTGTATATGCCTTATTACTCTCACCCATGTAACCTTTTTATCACCAACATACCAACAGTTCTACTAAATTTTAGATATCACCGTCATGCAAGGTTCTGCTGACTCATTCACCATTCTGTTTATGTGAAAACTAAATACATTTCTCAGAGAAGGTTATACTAGCACATCTGGCTCTATGAATAATGAATCATGCAGGAGCAAATATAAACAGTATACATCAGTATATGCCAGTATGGAAAAAGCAGAACCTGTTATGCCAGCCTTAAGTATTTTATATTTGCAAGGCACTGGGGCTGGAATGTGGCTCTGGGCTAAATACTGAAACATTAACCATGCTACTGAATCTGACTATGACTAGTAAAACAAAATGTAGTTATTTTTACTGAAATTTCAAAGAAAAACTTCATATATTAACATGTTACGATATCAATTTCTAAACTATCCAATAAGACACATTTATTGTCATTGAATTGTTTTTCATTTAAAACCTGATGGATGCATATCAAAATTTTTAAAATAATGTATAACAAAAGAAACAAATTAATGATAAGCTTGATTTTTAATTGGCTGGTCAATTTGTTCATCTACATTTCTGTGTCACAACGCATACTCTTAAACCATTCAGCCCTACCTGTATATAATAAAACTATACAATGTCTAATTAACTTGCTTGTTCTTCAAGAGAACCTGCACAGGCCATACACAGCACAAATAAATGTCCTGGATATCAACCTTTCATTGTTTTGACAACAGGAATCTGGTCTTCCTCCAGTGGCTCCTGAAGGAAACACAGCCTGCATCTAGAGGACTTGAAAGTATTTTTGTGAAGTGGGGTACTGCTCTTAGGGTGTGCAGCTGAAACAATAAAACCTTCAGACGAGCCTTGACTCTTTGAGTTAGGTCAGCTTTGAGTTTCCTGCTAAGAAATGTGTTCACTCTGATGATGACCGGCTACATGCTTGGAGCCAGATGCTGAGTCTCTTAAACCACATCTGGTTCAGCTCTCTGGATTCAATCTATTTTTTCTTGAAAAAAAAATGTTTATTTAAATTTGTATTGTAAGTGAAATCATTAAAAAACATCCTTCCGTTAGAAGTTACTGCGTCTGGATTATAACTATAACAGAATTGTTATTGCAACAATACAGCATAAAATAACATTTAGCTATGTCTGATGAGCAGTGATACAAAAAGTAGATCAGTGAGGAGGTCATAGCTATGCTTTATCATTAATTAAGCAAAGCTATTGACCAATCAGCATTTAGAACTAGAGAACTCTAGACCAGAACTAGCCATTTGTATTAGCCAATTTTTTTCATTAAACAATGGTTGTATAAGAGCAATATCATACTGACAGTTCTGCTGCTGTACTGATTATTAGCATGATTGTGCATAAAGGTGAAACTAAAATACACTCAGAAGACAAGAAGACAAATAAAGCATTATTTTATATTTTATACTTGCCACTGACTCCTGCACACTGTAATGGCAGCACACAGCAAAGTATGTCTTGCCCAAGAAAAAGAAACCAAAATTATACTTCAGCTGTTTGCAAGTGCTGCTATACCAGGGTAAAACATCTATAATAATCTTACTATGCCTAAATGCAAATGTGATCTGTTTAAGACAACTAATACTGAGAAAGAGATGAGGTTACAGATTAACAGAAACAAGTTTTGTGTCCCTGAGGCAAATGCAAGAAATGTCTCTATCTGTTAAGGCCTGTAAATTAAGATTAATGATACAGATACGCCCGAAAACAGCTCCACATAACCCAAAACCTAATAAAAAAACTCTGGTCGTCAGTACAGGGCGTCAACGCAAACTGAATCATCACATTGGAACGTCCAGTGACATTGTGTGAATAATCTCTATACTAACGAAATATTCTGAAATACTTCAGTCGACTGATGGTAGAGAACCACATCACCTGTCTAATACTGGTGTTTACCTACATTAACACATTAAACATCCCCAAAACTGATGTTGTTTGATGAAATAACTAGAGTAGTAGAAATGCGTAGAGTAGCTTCAACAGCCCCGAATGTACATTTCTTTTTTCAAACGCAGTGTTTTGTCATAACTTGACACTACTGTCACTTTATCAACACATCATTAAGTATAGCAATGATAAGATACTCGTGTAAGTATACTAAGATAAGTACAGATATCAAAGATCATGAATCTTGAAATCGGAACTAAATATAAATTCTTAAATGATAATCAGCAAAACTAATGCAACACTCAAGCAACATAAAGAAGTACTTCTGAGAAAAAGAGGGATTACACTCACGCAACAGATCTTGATATGATCCAGGACACCATATTTCCCTCAGAATTGATCACAGCCGAATGAGAGGCCACAAGCACTAAAAATAAAGATGCTAGCTATGCTAACCTGACTTCAACTTCAGTGTTTAACTTCAATATTAACGGCGTCCTGAAAGCCTCGAGTCGCTCATTGCGCTGTTTTGCACGCGAACATTTCACCTGCCGCTCATAGCACTAATTATGAAGATAACACTAGTTAAAATAATGACACTTTTGTTGTGCCCATATTCTAGCGCTCGGTCAAACCGACGCCATTACTGTAAAAGGTGCTCTCTGACGCTGACGTCAGAAATAATTTAATTTTAAGAGCCCAACTTTCGTGTTACGTGATTGGCTGATATGATTTGTTTACCTAAAACGCGCACATTTATTGGCTAGATTGAGTGTATGTTGAGTGACGTTTTGTTTCTGTGACGTAAACACTTCGCTCTCAGCACATTCGTTGATGATTTGTTCACAGACAGGACACAGGGTACAGACCAATCATATTTAAAAGTGTTGAAAATAAAAATCTTGTTGCGTTGTAAGGCAATAACACTGGAAGAAACAGACTGTGAGAAGGCAATATGCATTTACTTTGGATGTTTTAAAAGGATTATATCTGCTGCTGTACATACTGGACTGTTTATAAAAGAAAACCACATACTTAAAATTTTTTAAATGAACACATTTTTAATACCCCCCTTTAAATGAGTGAAAATAACGATTCTCATTATTTATTAAATACATATTGTGGGATTACAATGGCACATTTTACACTTAGCAGAAGGTAATAAAGCTTTTCTTTTATCTGTAATATGCTTAATGTTCAAGCAGTGAAATGCTATTATAGTACGCAATGCAAACACATATCCCTTACAAACTGCATGTGAAGAAATAATTTATTATATATGCTGGCTGCATGATATTGTTGGGGCAAGGCTTATTCTCCCCACTACTGCTTGCAAGCTTTGATGTTCAAGATGCTGTAAATTGGAATTGTGTAGCATTGTATAAGACATTTTGGTCAGGTAGACATTAGCTGTCCTGCTCTCAGTACAGTATCTGCAGGACCAGGCAGACAAGTCTCGCCATCTCAGTGGCAGTCAATGATTTTTGATTCTATCTGCCGTGCGAGATATCTGTCTCCATTTTCTGCTCTGACCTAAAGGTGACACTGGGCTGATTGTATCCAGTAGGCATGCTTCTCTTACATCAGCACTCCCCATGCGCTCATCAACCAACAGCCCACAGGTCATCTACAGATGTAGCTTTAAACTTGCAAAGTGTGAAACACAATTGGACACAAAGGTAATACATCCACCCTCACGGTTTCATCTGTGGAGCTGTTTAAAGAAATAGAATCTCACAAAGTATTCATGTAAAATATATTCTTGGTTGAAGTTTTAATTATGTGTTAGAGGGTCATTAAAATTATGAATGGATATTAGTTAACGTTAGATAGATAGATAGATAGATATGATTTTATTTGTTTGTTTTTGTCGCCAATTTTCTTTTATGGTCTGTCTGCTAGTGAACCAAACAAAAACAACTGAGCACTATTTTTAACAGACTGGCGTATAGTAGAGAAGCAGCTAGTCTCTCATTGAGAACGATCCGCCTGGCGGACGTAGAAATTTCCCTGCTGCGGGTTTTACTTGTACGCTGTGCGTCATGCGAGGCGGAGGGATACCAGTTTTACGTTTGCAGTGATCCGGTCCAGTGTTCAGTTTCACGGAGCGCGAGAGCGACCATTCGTGGGTGGAGGCTGATAGAAATTTAAATCCCCCGGGTTGCGGTCGTCAAGGAAAAAGGCGAAAAAATCACGGTCATTTCGTTTAGCACGCCATTTCGACGGTGTAAATGTGCTGTCGGTAGGGCGCGGGTGTTGAAGTTCTCGAGGGTTTTCGCCATGGTGGTCGGGAAGCGGTTCCTGTGCGTGAGCGGAGAGGAGCCGCTGGAGCCCGCGCACATCGCGCGCTGGTCCTGGCGAACCGGAGTCATCCGAGCCGTCACTCACCGAGACCACGACAACCCCGAACTGACGGTAAGACAGCGGCTAACACACTGACATTAATGTACATGACGAGCTGGAGGTCTTAGATTTTATATGGCTTTTAAAAATACCTCATAAAACCTTAGTTTATTCTCCCCTTTGACAGAAAACAGGCTTGTAATGGAGTCGTGTAGTAAAGCTCTGTGTGGATCCCCGTTAACATCGGTGGATAATGTTACTTATCATATGGTGTCTTTCATACCTTTGCTTTGAATGTAACATGTTTATAGCACGTTGGCATTATGACAAGGCGTTCACGGACAGCTTGGCAGTTTTCCCGCAGCGTTTTCATTTGAAATATCTACAATCCTGATTTTGTTTGTATTTTCTTACTGTACACGAGCATGTTTGTTGCTTTGTTTGAGCACACTTAAGTGTGATCGTGATAGTACCTTGTGCAGTGTAGTCTTTTTTCAAGCAAGTGGACCAAATGTAAGATAACGTCTGTGTAAATGTTTATTGCCGTAAAGCAATTCTGACCTATTTTCATTCATAAAAATATAGTTGAATGTCTCTCTTAATAATACTAGGTAATTGAGATGGTTTGTTTGTTAGTGGTAGAGTGAAATTATAACAATGTAATATAACGAAGTATAAACAATACATACACCCTGACCCCCAATTCTGATGTCATAATTTTATCTTTATAATACAAGTATGTTACCATATATAGTTGCTTATAGTTTGCTGAGATTGCAAATTCATTTGTAATAGTTACTTTATGGTGTTTAAATGTATATTTATTTTAAAGAAGTTATTTTGAAATTATTTGAAAATTATTGTAGGCACTTAAATGAGTATAGCTGTTAAATAATGTGCTTCCAGACAATCACATGTATTGTTACTATAATAACATTTCAAATACAATTTTATGTCTCAAATACTTACAATAGTCCAAGTACAAAGCCGGAATCATACAACATTATTATAACCCTATGCAATCATTATTGTAATACTCATTTCTAACATAGAAAATAACATTATGTATATAAAAATACTATTTATTTTTAAAAAAGTCCAAGGCCTTTCCACTAATGTATATCAGTCTGAAGTAAAGTACAATCTATTCTTTGATTGTGTCAGAACTACACAGGCAGGTTAAAGGGCTATAGCAGCTCTTTATGGCAGGAGATGAATGGAGCGACTGCTGTCATTGTGTATAGAGTAAGTGTGTACAGTACCCTGGCCGTTTGTTTTTAGGGCTGTGTCTTGAGGTCACCAACTGTACCACTGCTAATCAGCACAAAGAATTTTCCACACTCAATAACCTGCCTGCAGCTGAGAGTCAAAGCTGTAAATGTCCGTTGTTTTCTTGGGTATTTAAACATATAGTCTGGTTAAGGAAAATAAGCTGACGAAGATAGTTTTGTGAGTGTCATTGTATTTAAAGTAAAAATGCAAACTAATTTATTTCGATTTTAAGCAATTCAATGAATGTATACAACAGATTTATGCAAAATTCAAAAAGAAATATCAAAATAATTAAAAACGACGAATTTTCACTCTTCTTTCGCAAGTTATACTGGTACCATGTAACAGCAACTATTTTTTTATAGTTATAATTACTTATAAATTACTATTTTAATTTCTGTATACTAAATTTAAATTTCTAAATTGTCATCCAGTTGTGGCCTTAATAATAATTCGTAATAATTAATCCGTAATAATTACTGATTATTTTTTCTCATGTTAACATACCACTATTGTTTGGAAGGATGTCGTGGATGATAATAAAAAGGGCAACATGTATGCATATATTACCATAATGTATTTAATTGCAAAAATACCAATTTACCAATACCAGCTTTCATTTATAGCCCTAAGTCACACTGGCCAACAACTGGCTGTAAAGAGCTGGAAGTGGCCATGTGATTTGTGGCTTAAGAAAACAGCTCGTAACATGAGACCGGTGGTCGTTCGCTGCCCTCCCCCACTGCAGCATAAAGGCTGCTATGTTCAGACATTCCCCTGAACTGGAGTTAACCTACAGAGAGATTGGTCTTTGTTCAGTCTGACAGACACTATGACCCTGCACTGTTTTCCTTTGACAGTGAGCCTCCATTTTAATATCTTCTGTAAAAAGAGCAGTCTTCCTTTGTGTGATTTTACTCAGAGAATGACAACATCTCGGTCTTAAGATAGGCAATCTTAATTGTTGGTTGATTGAACTTAAATAATACGAAGGACCCCTCCTGTAATCCCTCATGGTTGTAAAGTAGCACTTTGCAATAAGAGATATGACACTTGACCGCGGGAGAGATTTATGGCTGATAAGAGATATGAGTTTAAACATTAAAGGTGGACTGAGGCATTAACCTGTGAAGCATTCTAGCATGTTCCTTTCAGGGGTGGATTGTGACAGTAGCTTGCTAGAGTGTTGAAGGACGCTGCATAAGTGAATGCAATGAGGTGGAAAAACGTTGAACTTTTGTACCCTGTTATTGAGTTTGATATATACCCACTTTCTCCTGTCTGTTCCCTGTTCTCATAAAAAGCAACAATCTTGTCTTGGGTTTGTAAAAGCTAGATTGTAATGGCTAAATCATGTAGTGCATGGTCAATGGCTATTATCACAATGAAATACTAGCATATTTCTGTGCTGTACTATCTGTGTGGTACTGTATGGGATCTTTTTTTTATCAGTGACAGATGGGAAGGAGTGTTCGAGGAACCTGTCAGAAAACAGCCTTTTATTTTTGCAGTTACATTTGTTTATGTTGGTGGCATTCGTAGCATGTTTTTAGATATTCAATTTTTAACCTTTACATTTTCACCACTGACAGATCTTTTATATACTCTTTTTTTTATCTGCCACTTTTATATAAGTGGCAGATAAAATTAAAGTTTGTCTACCATGTGTGACACTGATAGATGCTCTTCCCACAATCTGGCCTGTTTAACCAGAACTGACCTCTGTCCTGTACCAGACACACCTCTCCAAAAGAAGCTACTTTTCATTCAAATGAGACTCAGCTGTTCTGTTACAAGAGCAATTACATGATAATGTTTACACAACACTGTTTTATTGTTACAGCAATACTACGCACTATGGCATAAAAATGATGTACTATTTTTTTGTGTAATTGAACACACTTTGTTTTTGTGCACCTGCTTCAACAACACAACTGTAATGGCATTGTTTTACTTCAGATCTGACCTCATCCGTAGCATTGATGACTTTATATTAGGGTCTGATTTTTTTTTCTACCAGCAAAGGTTGCTGGTGAACAAACAAATTTACCAGCATGTTTTTAAACAGCATTCGTTTTTGTGTAATATTACTTAAACAAAATAATAACAATAGTAAGAATAAGAATACAACAATATAAATTATGCTGTTATTTGTATTCATTATTATTATAACATTAATATATTAATATATTGTCAAAGTAATATAGATGTAATATTTTATCCAGTTTAACCAATCTTTTCTTTCTGAAAACGCAGACTGTTGGTCATGCACTTATTTAGGATACAGATGAAGGGACATCCCATTAGAACAGCAAAGAGAGAAGCACTGTAACTGTTTAAAGTGTTTAACCAGTGATTGGACTGTATCCTATAGCAACAACAGCCCAGCGGTGTGAATTACAGCACTGAACAGGTTTGCGCTTAACTCTGCAAATTCCAAAAAGAGGAGGGACAGGTTTCACTATCTGCAGTGTATTCAAGGTCCATGTCAGTTGGCATGACAGAAATGGTAACAATGTGTTTTCACAGCAGGTCAGAGGGTCAGAGACAAATGTGTTAAATCCTTTATTTATTAACACTGGCACACTTTTATTTTGCAATACAAAATGACTAATTTACCCAATAATGTGTTTGTGCTATGCATTTTAGGCATATTAGACTTTTTTTTAGCTTGCATATGCAAAAACTACACCAGACTCCATAGAAATCACTTCTGAGTGGTTTTTGTGTATTATAGAGTTGCATTAGCTAGGATCTTACATATCAGTGTAACACGTTTACATTACAGTTTGGATGCTGCCTTAGTTTTGGACTTGAATAGGTTTTGCTGTGATATGGGTACACTCTGTAAAATGGCAGAGTTGAATTAAGCATTTAATTAAGCTTACAAATATCAAAAATCATTCATAAAAATTGAAACACTCTCTCAGTACGGCACACATCAAAGTATCTAAGTGCATTTATTGGTGCCGCACTGGCTGACCTCTCTCTGTGTGAACGGACACATTAGTTGTGGAGGTCTGAATAGCTCTGGGGTGATGCAATGAGTAAGTAGTCTCGTATATCCTGTTATGCTCGGCAACAGATCTGTGACACACACACAAAGACTATTCTTCTTTTTCTAAATCACATTCACATTAGAAAGCAGCCTGAGCATAAAAAATGTGTTTCTCTTGCTCAATTTCAGTCAAGTTGTGGTGCTTCCTGTAATTATGGTGGCACTAAAAGTGCTAATGTGGGTTGTGTTGATGCACCATTGATGAAGTCTTTAAAGCTCTAGCTAAGACAGTCAAAAATAAAACACAAACATTGTTAGCCCAGCTTTCTGTGGGCGGGAATGTACAACTGAGCCAGTGCAGTCTTGGAGCCCTGTTTTCTTGTTCTGATCCTTCTCGGCTTTTGTTAAATGTGCTCTTAAGTAAAACCAGATGTGTACTGTTCAGACTGTACTGTATATTAGTTTTCAGTGCATACTTTCACAAATGAAATAAATGGACTGTTACTCTAAGGGCTTGACTTTTTAGCACGTCCATCTGAGGTGGCAGCAGTGCCATTTGACAAGCCTGCTGGAATGTGATCTTAATTAAATTCACTCCCAAACAAGTGAACTCTTGTTGGCTCATAAAGGTAACACAACTGCAGCACAGACGATCTGGGCATGAGTGATTTGCTTTGAGCAATACGGTCTTACTTCCGGAGGCAATATTGGAAAGCAATATCTCAACTTCCCTTTCTGAATAGTCACGGATGTTATTGCCCAATAATGCATGTGGAAGCTGTGCTTGGACGCAGGAAATGTAGAAAGCGGAGAAAGTGTTGTAATGCATCTTGAAAGTTTTTGCTCAGTCTTTCTAGGACAAGTAATGCATGCTTTGTGTTCACACAAGTGTCAGAATCCAGTTTAGGGTGGAAATATACATCTGGAAAAACAAATAAGTTTAAAGGTTTGCTTTGTCTCAGTTTGTCTAAACGTCACGACTCTGGTGGCAGTTTGGCAGGATTTAAAAGAGGTTCCTAAATGCCTGCGTTTATTTAGTTTTGTTGTGCCTGGGGCTAAAAAGCAACACCCTTCAAGCTGGAGGCAGCATTGTGCGGCATGACACACCTTTAAAGAGAGGCCCAAAGGGAGGTGTGTATATGCCTGGAGCCAAGACAGCCTTTAATACACACACACATCTGTCTGTGCATAGCTTTGGCATGTAGGACACAGCATGCTGCACTTCAGGTTTAGTGAAAATCTCAGGGGAAATTTGAGTGCAATTACAGTGAGCAAAGGACTGTCCAGGAACAATGCTGAAATCTGGTCTATTCATCATGCTGTAGAACTGTCTCTCAAGAAACCTTTGATGCACACATGTGCAGTTCTTAGATTTTTCAGCCCTGCATTGTTCTTTGTAGTAGTTGAGTATCCCATTTTGGGCTGGGTAATATGACTGTATATTCCGCATGGGTATATTGTATTATCTGTACTGCATCATGGCAGGACTGCTGTATGTTATATGTACACATGTGAGAGCTACAAAAATATTCTTTTGTAATGTTTCAAAGGATTGTCAAAATTACGTTCTATTACGCTCTATTATGTTATTTTACGTTATAATACATTATAATACGCTATAATTAGTTCATTTATATTATATTATATGCTTTTCCCTTCGAAATAAGCTAGAAATAAGCATTACTGTGTAGTTATTTAATACCATTTTCCCCTATTTTTAACAACAAAGTATTTTAAAATATGTCATTATCATTATATAAAATTAGGCTACACTTACCTATTGATAAAGGTATAGTTGTACCATCAACCTCTGTTGTGGATATACTGTGGATGTGCTTTTTGCTTGATTGTTTTGGCAAAATCTCGTCTGTTGTCAGGACCCATGAATAATGTCAGAGAGAATGACCAGACAAGTCCAACTGAATTATTTGGTTGTTCTGAGTACTTTGGCAACATAAATCCAGTGAAGTTTCACATGTCTTTGTCTTGTTTGTCCAGTGGATTGTGGGTTGTCCTGCCTAAAGGGGATTACTGAGTGTATAAAATCAGTGTCCTTTAAATGAAGGGCAAGGTTCCTTCTCTTGTGCGAAACACTATTCTTTGTTTGGAAGTTCTATGGGCTTCATTGATTGGTTGGATACAGTGGAAATCTGACCTTTAGCAGATGTTTGAGGTCTTGCCACGACTCAGTGTGATCCACACACTGGGCATCTTTCTTATTGTTGTGTGAGTCATTTAGTTATCACAGGGTTCAGAGGTGGTGATTTGTAATTAACATTAATTAGGACCGGAATACAACCTCCATATTCTCAGACAAATCCTATGTTTAATGAATATGAGCAAGTTCCTTATGGGTTGCATTAGCATATAGGAATAGAAAAAAAACTTATTTGGTGTTATGCATTGTTTCTTCAGAATTTTTTTTATTGAGGAAACAACCCCCCATATTTGGTCAACTAAATAACCAACATTTAAAACCAAAACATTTAAAATAACATTTCACAAAACCTTTGCTAATGAGTTTTTTAACCTACGTTGCCAAATAAACATCTGGTCAGTGTGTCAGAATGCAAGAATTAATGTCAATGCGGAATTAATTCCTTAGACTGAATCATACTGATAACTTTAGTTTATAAATATCTTAGACCTAAAAGAACAGCTCATAGTCATTTGTTTGTGACAGAGTGACAATGGTCACACTGTATATTTGCTTTTGCATGCAGTCATCTAAAACAGTGAAAATTTTATTTTTCTTTTGTAAACAAAATGCATCCTCCATTCCACAGTGAGCACAAATTAGAGTATAGTAAACAAACTGTGAGTGGCAGGTGGCCATAGACATGTTCTTAAGAAGTCTGTGTAAACCTCTGGGAATTTAAACACACCCAGATAATTACACCCTCCTCAGTCTCTGTATGCAAATAGCCCTCTTTTATTAGTGATTAGGAATTAACAAACGTCTTTAGGGTGAAAGTAAGCTGTAATAATTGGGTCAAAATCTTGTGATATGGGCTACAGTGTAATTAAAGAAAGGCTTTCAAATCCAAAAAGCATTTTGCCCCTTAAATCCAGCAAGAAGGCAACTTCCATGGGGGAAAGATGCTTACAGCGCAATACCTCTTAAATATAATTAGGCTAAATAAATGTGTTATCAATGGGGAAATAACGAAAATTCACATTTCTTATTACTTTCCCAGCATGTGATAAATGGGTGCTGATGTTTGCTGAGTCACTTTGCCTAGCAGCTTGCACTTTTGTTTCACCACAGTGGCAAATTTCACATGTTTCAAGGAGTTAGTAAATACAAAACCTGTCCTTTGACTGCAAATAAGTCTGGATTCCCTGAATGCAGGCCTAAGAACACCTCGCTCAAAGAATGACACCATTTCTGCTTCACCTTCTGCAGACAGATTATTGGTCTTTTTCTTTGTTCATAAAGGGATATCACCATCTATATTATGTGGTCTCTGCTTGCACTGAACCATTCTATCTGTGAATTAGTCTGATGAGCTGCCACATAATGGAAAAACAATCACAGTGTAGAAGCAGTGGAGTATTTACGTTTTCTCAGAGCCTGTCTAAGATGGTCCTTTCGTCTCTGTTTTATAACCCAAAATTCATCATCATTCCTTTGCATTCTTCTTGCAGTTCTTGTTTGCCGATGAAAGCAGATAATCAAACAGACTTGCTTATGACATGGCATTTGGAATCTGGCAGCTTGAGCCAAGAGTCAGTGTGCAGGATGTTGCGAATTTTATGTGAGTGCAGCTCCCTGAAGGCCGGCTTAATGGGATGGGAGCAGACACGGCTGGCCTGTAGAGGGATTTAGGAATGAATAGTGTACGCTCTGTTTTCCTCAAGCTAGCTTTATCCCAGCTCGGCTGCAGAACTGCAGGAAAGCACCAGGCCTTTGTGCAGCACTAAGTGTGTATATGTGTGCGTACGCAAGCATGTGTGTGCATGCACGAAAATGTTCTTGATGCGTTTGCATACCCGCTGCTGGAGTTTTCTTTCCTGCAGGTGGTTGTTGGCACTATGCGCTCCATGTCAGGCATGAAGGAAAAGACAGGAATGCTGTGAAAATGCGGAATGAAAAATGGGCCCCATTGTTTTGTGGGTAGTAAGACATGTTTTGTGCTGTATTGTCAGTTTGTCCTCTGCCAGACAGTTTGAGGAATGGGAAAATGGGAACATTTAGCGAGGAAAATAGAGCGCTTAAGAATATCTGAGAATGTGATTTGTGCTCCCAAATATTAGACACAAAAAGCCGAATCCACTAGCCAGGTAATGTACTGAAGAGAACGCCCTGCTATTTGACAATCAGCTGTTATGTAATTAAGTTTCAGTGTAGGTCTAGTCCTACATAGGTAATTAATTATGTTTCTTCCATTTTACCAAACTTTGGTTATTTGAGAATCTCTGAATGATTGCCTGGCAAGTACAACAGAAAATGGCCGACTAGCCACTATTGTGTTAAACCACAATTTTTCTGCTGTAAATAACATATTTAATCGAGTGGTTTGCCTGCCCTTACATATTTTTTGGTGCTCTACATTTATTTTGATGGTAGTGATGATAAAAATAACTTGGATGGCTGTTTTTCCTCTGTTACACGCTTACATTAGGATTTAGCTGCAGGAAAAGCATGTAATGTTCCTTTAGCGCTGTCAGCTCAGGCAGCATGAACTCAAATCTCAAAATCCTCATGGATTTTAGTCTCTGACACAGACTAGAATAAATCTCCACCAAAAAGCCCTCTATATAATTAGACTGTTCTGCTTTTACATTTTGTATTTTTAAAGACCAGCTATCAAAATGACTGCCGCTACCAACTATATATTTTATATTTTATATACAAGATATATGTTTATTATCGATTATTGTCTGATCGATTAGTTGTTGTAGTTTTCTGTTCAGTGTTAAACGTTAAACACTTTCTTCATCAAAGCCGTGCACAGACTCGCTCCTTTTCGCTCCTTGTTGGGAGATGCTCTGCAAGACACTCTTGCCCTTTGGAATGTCTGTGAATTATTTCCTGGGCTGCGTGTAAGCAGTGGGAAGGGGGAATTTCTGTAGACTCAGCCTGACATCCTGCCTGAGTGCCTCATCTGGAACTTTGTTTGCTTTTGCAATAGCCAGTCCTCTGCTCGCTGTTCCCCTGGGGGCCTGAAACCGGGGGCCTGCTCAGAGCGTGTCAGAGTGTGGTTTCATCCAAGCGTGGGCGACATGTTGAAAAGGGCTGTTGTGTTGCGGCCTTGTGCTGGAACGCAGAGAGCATGGAGTACCAGGCACTAGTTAAGTGCTCGCCTCCGTGAGAAAATGGCGGGAATCTGTGCTTGTCTTGACGGACTGTGCTGTAGTGTAGCGGTCTACGTTCTTTGTTCCTATTTCTGCCATCACAAACCCATATATTTTGCTGTATATACAGGAAGCACAAGAAATGATGTTTTTGTCTTCCTGTGGGAGGTGTTTCCTGTAGATGTGTGGGACTGATGGTAATTTAAGGCTGCTATGGGGAGACATCCCAGAGTTCACATACAGAGGCAGGAGGTCTCGTTCTGGCTGTAGCTCAGGGCTCCCAGGGGGCCCCTGTTCCTCCCACACTCTTCCCACCTCTTTTTTTGGCACTCCTGGCCCTCAGGGGTCTTCATCTGTGCCTTTTGTTGTTCTTAATAGCATATATAGCACTTTTTCTTTGTTGCTTCTTGTAGTCTTTGGAAGACTTTCCTGTCCAGATGTGGTTGTAGTTTGTAGTCTCCAGTGGTTTGCAATCGTGCACTGATAAAGGCTCATTTTGCATTTGAAATGGAGTTCTGTGTCATTGAAACCAGTAATCACCTTTTTAAATGCGTCTTTAAAGCAGCTGCTGTTGTATTACATGAACACTACAGCTTGCAGTCTTCACCTGAGATGAACTCTAGAACGGTCACTGTCCCCAACTTTAATATTTGTTAGGTCTCTACTAGGGTCAGCCTCAGATGTCAAGTCTATTACTGACCATTTGATGCATATTGCACACCAAACTGGAAGACATTTGTGAACATCACATAGCTTGAGAGTTGGGTCCACAGTTTACCAGTCAATTGGGACATAAGTGTATAGAGTTGTTTATAGGAGGACTTCTAAGTATGAACAAATCACTGGATTTGAAATTTGTTAGGTTCATTTTGCTTTAACACTAGAATTACCAAGGCGGTCATTTTGACCCTGACTTTTTTAAATGTGTGTATATTTTAATTTTAGCATTGTTATTTTATTGAAATTACAAAACACAAAAGAGTATTTCTACCTTGAATGGCCAAAACAGTCAAATTGTCCGTATGGATTACAGAGTTTGCTGCTTTGTCACGCCGCTAAAGATGCGTGTTACTGTTGCCTATTAACTTTTTCTAGTTGTTTTTATATGCCATTGCTAAGTTAAAACATAGATTTACCTCAGAAATGTCAGCAAAAAAATGTTTTTCTTATTATTTTGCTTATTATTTGTTTCTGATTCATGTGATACAAACATTTCCAATAAATACAGAGCATTGTAAAGTCCAAAAGTCAAAGTGTATTGAAAAAAGATAGACGTAATCATTTACAACATGTTTTTATCTAACGAAATGTTCTGCTTCAATCCATATTTGTTGGCATTTAGACTTTCAAAAACTACATTTTTCACTGCGGTGATAAAACTTTGCTCTTCCGCTTGCCGGACAGAAAGGGAGGTACACACCACCGGGGGCAGTCTAGTAGCTTGTGCGCAATTATAGATTATATTACAAAAAAGGTTTTATTTAGGGTGATAACTTCATAAAATATGACGACAGGCATTCAATCCATTCAAGCTTCAATCCAAAACCTCAATAAAAGCTTCAAATATAAATATGACATGACAAAAATGACATTCGATATAGTCTAATATGAACGGTTAGAATGACCACTGTGGCCATTCTAGTAGTTATAGAATTCCGGTAGTTTTGGTGTTAAATCATTTTAGGCATTTAAGAGTTTTGTTTTTTGGTCCTAGGAATAGATCAGGTAAGCAGAAATTCTAATTTCCAAAAATTCTAAAAAGTTTCTCTGCATTTTCTGCACTATAAATTGTTTTTGTTGTAGTGTCATTTATGTCAGGTACGTGTACTAAATGGCATGTTAAAACAAAGCGGTCTGTAGTTCATCTTAAATGTTGATTAGATTGTCTCTTTATGCCAATAGTCAAACATTGTGCTAACAAAATGCATGAACTTTCCCTTGCATTTTGGCCGTGTCCTTATGAAATGTGATAATGGAATGTGAGATTTTCTCAGGCTGCACTCATTTGCAGTGTTTTGCTGGAAAATCCCATCTGTGAGAATCAGGCAGAGCCTGGGATAAATGCAGTGACAGAAGGCGTCTTAATACTAGACAGAGCCTGGACTATCACCACCTGGGCTCCATATTTACACCCCATGTATCTGTGAGAGGCATAGCGGCGGCTCTCAAGTAACAGTGAACTGCAGGACTTTGATGTGTAAATTGCAAGATGCAGAGCTTATAATAGCTTGTGTTAACTTCAGGACTTAGGACTTGTGCTGGACTGGACCCAAACATTCTTCACTGATAGAGTAATTTTTGCTGACTCAAAACACCTCTTTATCACCAAGCAGCTAAAGCCACTGTAATTACAGGTGTGTAACTGAAGAACAATTACACAACAAGCCTGCACAGCAATCACATTGCAGTTAACATAATAGACCCTGATCAAATGCGGGAATTTAGTTATATGGCTGGAGTAGCTTATGTTTAGTAGAGAGAGAAAGAGAGAGCAACAAGGAAAGCAACAAGGAACGAGAGTGAGCGACAAGGGTGAGAGGAAAATAGTGGAGATGAAGTTTCCATTACTTGTGCAGTTTGGGGGGAGTCCTGTGGCCAGACGTCTGTCTTCCATTAGAAGGCTGAAATACCCCACTGTGTTCCACTCTTGGCATTAGAATATATACATCATCTTCAAAATTTTGAAATTGCTTGGCTGGTGTTTGCCTGTTTATTGAGTAACACGTCTGCAAGCAATTGACGCAGGTTTTTAGTGAGTGTTTTCAATTAAAAGCATGTATTTCAAGCTCTGTCCTGTATGGGGTCACAGGCTATTTTTTCTGACATGGCAATTTTTTTAGTTTTCAGTTGTTTGCATTCTGCTGTTTATCTTTCGATATTTTCTGCATCCAAAAGATCATTGACATAGTTAAACATGCAGTAAGAAAATACAAGAAATTATTTTTATGAATAATCTTAATATTTATGTTTTAATCTGTCTTTATGTTCTGTCACAGTGTAATTTGGTCTGACAATTTGGTGTAAGTCCTGACACACTGACAAACATGGATTTACTCTTTGTTTTAATAAGCGTGCCCAGTACATGCCTAATGTGATTAACTTAAGTGATTAGCAAATGTAGGTGTCTAGCATGCGCTACAATTTGTGCAGCGTCTGGGTTGAGCAACTGAAATTACTTTTGCTTGATTTACGCTGTCGACCTCTCAGATCATGAGCTGATTGTTGAGAAATATAGTGGCCCCTCGACAGGAAGCACACACAATGCCAGTAATGATTGTGAAAAATTAAAAGCTATTTTCCATGATGTCAGGCCCAAATGCAGAAATCATCTGAAACAGTTTGTTAGGGTGTGTGTGCGTTTCCTGTTTCAGTGTTCACCTGACCTGGTCGACAGACACATGCACGTGACATAAAGTTGTGTTGGCAGTAATTTTGAGATCAGATTACAAATGTTCATCCAATGGACACTTTACTAAACACGTCCTGTTTTCTATGGTAACAGGAACACAGCAGAACTCGGCATCCTATGGCAGGAAAAAGTGAGAGAAAGGAAAAGAGAGAAGGGAAGAAAGCGAGCATGAACTGGGCTTTGTTCAGATTTATATGATAGCTGCAGGAATTCACATTTCGGCACACAGCTGAAAGACATTAAAACCATGTTGAACCTGAGCTCTGTTTCAGAGCGGCCCTCCTTCCACGCCCCCAGATAAAGGTCACCCAATGTCCCACAATGAACAGACAAATGCTAATGTGCATAAATGGCTGAACCAGCAGCAGTGAGTGTCTCTAATCAGACACAAAGGCTTCAGATGTTTGTGTATTAGCCAATTTAGCCTGAAAAAGTACAGGCTTTTGTGTGATTTGAGCTGAAGTCATACGGCACCATTGTAGTAAAAAGTCAAACAATGTTGTTGTTGTGTTTTTATATTGCTAAATTATTTACATTTTTTGTTTATAGTAATACATTAAATACATTATAAATGTTTTTATAAATTGGTAATGAATTCAGATGTTTTAGTAAACATCATTCTGATTGACTAGTCCACCATCTCAACTGATATTGTGGCAGCACTTTCCAGGTTTGCCTTCTCAGTGAGGATACAAATGATGCTGCCATAGAATGTGGCCAGAATAACTCTTAGAAGGAAGCACAGTGTTGCTGCCAGACTTCTGGAGCAGCCATTGTGGCTGGAAGGTAGCTATGATGCTTCGAAAAGCTGTCCATGTAGGCAGCTCAGTCAGGTTTTGGATCAGAGCTCTGCTAAAAACAAACTGTAGTTAGCCATCCTTTTCTTTCTGTCTCTCAGCTGTGGGTGGTGCTGGCTGATCTGGATAGTGGGATGTCATTAAATGGCAGGTTTGTGTAAACTGTGGTGGAGGTGAGAGGTGATACTGCACAGGGTCTTTTGCTAGACTGTTTCATTGCTATTGTGAGTGATTTACTTCATTAACTTATTTACGTGATTGTGCTATTTAAAATATGATGTACCAAATGTAAAATAGCTCATGCTGCAAACGATTAGCCAGTTACACCCAGATTTAAATATGTTTTTGGTGTACAGTGCACATGCTTAGAAGTGTAGAAGTTTAGATATTGTTTTTTTCTGATATTGAGTTTATTCTAATGTTCTGCCCATTTGAGATGCTGAAATCTAAATATATTTCATCTGAGCATAAAGTATAAACCCAAAATCTCACTGTAGCTGTAATATGCTGTAGTATGAAATGTGATGCTCATGACTAGTTAAAGTATGAACTCATAATATGAGTCTTTATCATTAAATAATAAGTCAACACTTTGAATGTTTGAATGTGGTATGATTAAAGGTGGATGACGTATTTATGATGTCATTGTGTAGTATTTGCATTCAGACTGATGTTGGCACTTCAGGTCTATTTTGCTTCTACTGTCTGAACTGTTACGTAATGTATTTTAATAAAACTAAATGCCCAATAAAGCTGTTCTTATTTACATATGTTCTGTTTCTCTCATCAGACATGAAACAAGTATACAGTATATTACAATATATTACCTGTTAACCAGCAGTCACTTTCACTGAACTGCTAAAGTCCTGATTTATAACTGCAACTGACAAAATCACTGAAGCATCATTTGGTTAAAGAACAGCTATATGCAGTGATTTTGGCTATATTACTTCCTTATTTTTTATATTATGCAGCACACAGCTTCTGTCTGGGTAACAAACTATGCATTTACAGGCGAACTAATATGTTCATGTTCGTGTGTCCAAACAGTGACAGGTGCTTGTAAAAGCTGTTTTGTATTCATTCACAAGTTACCTGCCGTACATTCAATTAAGTGTCCTGCTTCTCCCATCCTTCACTGCACAGAGTAGATGCCGAAAGAGGCGATCCTGTGCTGAGACAGCAAGACCTCACGCACACAGAGCAGTACTGGCAACATTTTTCTACTGAGAGAATGCTACGGTTTCTGGAAAGTCACTAGATTTGTCGCTATGCACTTTCTGTGTGTGCCTGTGCATGTGTGCTGAATCGAGGGTGGTGGCAGGAGCAGGAGGGGGTGGGGTCTGACTGTCTGTGAGTGATAAATTCTTTGACGAAACAACACCACAAAAAACAATGTTAGAGATTTGTATGTATTTATAAGATTTGTAAAAATATTCTCAGTTCATTTTGAAACTATGGAGAAACAAATTAGGATATGGCAGGCCACCATAGTTTAAGTAATTAATGGGAACACTAAATGTTTTATGTAAATACTAAACATTTATTAAATATATAGTAAAAAACTAAAATGTTATTTTTTTACATATCTCTGCAGTGGCATTTTCCTATGCTGAAAGGCTTTAGAATGCTATTGAGTTTATTGTGTGTGGATGCAAAAGACATTTGTGTTATCTGTTTTCTTTCTGTCTGGTGTGAAGTGAGGAAGGCAGTGATGTGATGCTGTGCAGAAGAACACATGTGGCAGTAATGCTCGGTTAAATTCGTGTGCTGTGGACAGATGGCTGTCTCGTTTCGCTCTTTTTTTTTTCTATTAGCCTCTTTGACAGAGAACAACACCACAGAGGATGCTGCAATATTAGTGTTATTCCAAACCAGGACCAGGCCTCGGTGTAAACAAGTCTGTATTAGGTCACTCTTCATTGCTCCCTTCACTTGCATGTTCATGCGCAACTGCTAGTTGTGTGGTTGGATAACTATTTCAATACCCAATTATGAAGGAATGCAGCTGACCTGATTTTCCTGGTGTCAAATAAGGACTGTGCCTACAAGAGCCACAGCTGATAATATTCCCCAAAGGCATTCCAGGATCTTACATGTCAAAACATTTTGCATGGGAATATGTGGCGGTATACACTGTGACCAAAGACGTGTCTGTGGAGATTTTTTTATACTGGACTATCCACTACAATAGAACTAAATTAATCTTTTTTACAATAGCTTTAAATGTGGCTCATGTTGTGTCACACAAATGTGATTTACAGTATAGACAGATTGCAATATGGCAGAAATCATCTCATGCATGACTGCCTGAGAAATGAGCAGTCTAGAAAGGAAAGATCATAACACAGAATCGTAACCACGTTTTAAACAAAGCTTTGCAACAGACTTTGAATGTAAAGTAGGTTTTGGCAGAAGGCAGTTTGTGATAATGGGTATACATGTATTTTCCATGAGAAATGTTTAGAAATGGACAGCAGCACACCAGCTACATACGTTCAAAACAGAAATGATTGTCAAAATTGTCCTCACCGCCTCTAAACTTTCCCACAGAATGCTAATGTTTTTTCAGCGTTTTCCATGCAATTGACCGAGCCATAGAAGGGAACCTTATCACAAAATTAACCTCAAAGCAGATGTCCTTTTCCCCTCTATAATCCAGCTCTACACCGGCTTCAATGGTCTTATTGAAGCATCCAGTTAATCAGGTAATCTGAAACAGACACACTGCTGTGTTTTTCCTTGAGTGGAAGGCCGTGATCTCACTCTAACGCCATCTCAACCCCTTGTGCTTGTTTGACCCTCGAATAACTCACTGCGTTAAATCTTGTCACTCAAGAGCTCACGGCTTCTTCCGATCTCCTCCAGTGCTCTCACAGCACGTTGTGTGATGCATCGAGCCTCTGCAGTTGTATTTTGCCTCCATCAGTTGCTGTAATATGGCCGTAACTCACAGGCTATATGAATTATTGATCACTGGCTATAAGATGCATGAATTAATGCTGCTCCCCTGTGCCAGAATTAAACAGCGGCTGCGATCAAAACATCTGGCCCTGTGCGCTGCGTTCTGGCAGATGACGCATGGGTGGCTTTTTATGACCTTGTATTTAGGCAAACATCTCTCCGTCTGCTGTGTCGTCCCCACCTTTTATAGGTGGCATACTCTTTTTATTTTATCAGCAGATGTTCAGATAAAGATGAGAAGAAAAAAGAGTTTTTGCTGATTTCCTATGAATTCAAATCTTTATTCAGACCCATGTAAAGCTCTAGAGATTTTTTTATTTTGTTTATTGCTAAATCTGTAGATGACTTTTTGTAGATGAAGGTTGTGCAATATCTAACAGCACCAGTGTGCATATGGAAGCCTCTAACAGGTTAGGCCCAGCCCCACGCATAGCCTTAGGGGCACATTAGCACATAAACAGCGGTTGTAACTGTAGAACGGCCAGGTGCTACTCATGCCTTGTTTTGGGTTCATGTTCAGTTGAGTGAAAGTAAAGAAGAGAAAAAGAAAATGGTATCTTAAATGTTTTATCGTGAGAAAGATGTTATTTAGAAATATTTAAAGAATGTAGCCTAAAATCAAGAGCATATTGCAACTAGTGATAACCCTACATATTGGAATGGCATAAGTGTATAAAAATGATGTCAGAATTTGCCTTTTGGTGAGCTGTTCCTTAAAATGAATCCATATCAGTCAGAAACCTGTGCATATGTACAAATAATAGTTTATAGTAATAGTAATAGGCTCTGTTACATGAGCAAGCGGCTCATGTAATATGATGCTGATGCATACTGGGTAACAAGAGTGATGCCATTTACAGTCTGTATGGGGGCCGTCTTTCAATTTAGCCTGATGAGTTGGAGATGAACATCAAGCCATTTGCAATAATGAGATGAACCCTGGAGCTGGTGCACGATCAATTATTAATGAACACCTTCATCTCAAGAGTAGAACGACTGAGCTAGCTCAACCCATCAGTATGCTTGACTGCTTTCTGACATCAGCTCAGAACTTAAAAAGCACAAGGCCGTTTGTTTGTACTGTTGTAAGTTCTTTTGTCAGTCTTTCTTTTGTGCTTCTCCTGGCTCTCAGTTACCGCTGTAGTAACACTACACCCGTCTCTATGCAGTGACTCGAGCTCCTGGCATTCGGGGTAATTTAACACGACCTGCACTGCAGCCCAGGAAACTGGTTGTGCTTGACTCTGGGCGAAGCTGTTTAAATTTGGGTTTCACAGGCATAACACAGGAATCTGTTTTCCCAGGCTAGGAAGAGGGGGAGGGGGACGAGGTGGGGCGCTTGCTAGAAGACTGTGCTTTTTTCTTTCTTTTTCTGTGAGGTGCTGTTTTCATGTGCACAGGCATGGTGATACAGCAGCATGGCAGCCAGGGGGGTGGGTGCGGGAAACGGGGCTGCCACTCCCTCCACTTGTACCAGCCTGTTCTGTAATGAAGCGCTGCTCTCGGGGCAATCATCTGTCTTCAGCCCGGTTTGAAAGCCAAACACTGAAAGGCGTCTGAAAAATGTGCAGGGCGCGTAAAGAAACACTAACCTAATACAGTCCTGCAGCGAGCACATGTGTAATGAGAAACAGAGGCCCTCTTTGTTCGCATACCATGTGGAAAATCATTGCCTTTTCCCTGTCTGTGGTGTAAAAAATCATTTGTACAGTTTTTTTTGTACTCAGAACCTTAATGCAGAAGGTGATGGCTGTGTATTTTTCCTTTGGGCCTAAAAAGAATGTGCTGTTGGGCTTGGAATGCTGTGCTGTTGTCAGTGTACAGTACTTGTCCTCAGTGTGAAGATATGACATTTGGGGAGTCTTGGACAGAGAATCGGAGAAGCCAAATTCACGGCCATTTCATCATGCTCGCACATGACTGAACAGGTCGAGCTTGCTTAAGGCTGCTTTGAAGAGATGTCCGTTCAGATGAGAGATTGGAAAAATCACCTAGCGGCACATGCTGTGGAGGTCAAGGTTATTAGTGAGAGGTGATGGCAGCTTTGCTTGAGTTGTGAGTAAAACAGCCATCATAAACAGGCGCCACGCCACCCAGCACCGAGCCATAATTAATAATCTGTCCAGTACCTTAAATCACACCCTAGAACCAACCTACCTGTATAAAAATGAGAGTCCATTCTCAGCCAGAACTGTATTTTTGACACATCTGCTTATCTTCTGTTGCTGTTTTTAAAGATGAATTGTTGTAAGTTTGGAGTGAAATGTATTAAGATGACACATGGAATCGCTCTCATGCAATCCTCTCCCTTTCACACATTTGTAAACAAAGCAGTTATGTTCACAGTCTCACATGCTGCTTTCTAACATCAGGAAACACACATTGTTTACATTAGTATGGTGTGCAGCACATCTCGACAGGATGTAGAGGCATTTATAAATGAATGACACAGTCTCTTCTTATGTCTCCTGAATAGGTCACAACACCATTACATTCAGCAGATGTGATTTTAAAAAATGTAAGCAAAGACAATAAAGAAATATAAGCAACAGTCAGCTGTCTGACTGTTTGGCATTTGAGATGAGGAGGAGACATAGGGTTTGCCTTTGGTTCAAACACTTCCCATGTTTGAGCACTCAACACACAAATTGTGTTTCCAAGAACAGGATAATTCAGACAGTTTTATACATTGTTTTATCTGGGTACACAGGCTTTTGTCACACAGGCCTGTCACCTCATAAGCCGATGAAATATAATATTTTCTGTCAACCTTTATCACTATAACAGTACACAAAATGTTAATTCTAAATTGTAATCAACATTTTTTAAATAAAATTATGAATATGATCCTGTTTTTCAGCTTGTATGGCAATTCATCTTGAGTTTCAACTGAACAGAATTTGAGGGCTTTAATCTCATTAATCACATTCACATGAAAGAGAGATGATTGAATTTGAATTGTGAATGCATTGAGTTGTGATCAGCTTTGATGTGGTGTACAGTAGCTCAGTGATGGTAAACATAGACACTTCTGCAGGGGGTGTGTTGATGGCTGCGATCTGTTGCTGCAGCATTTGCAATGGTGATGAGTAAATGATGGTGATCACACAAGTCTTGTCTAGATAACAGCACTGATTGCCTCTTAGCAAGTACTCTGAATCTTCCTCCAGTCAACACGCTCCTGAGACGTTTCTAAGTGTCAACAACCAGACCAAATGTCATATTTTTTGTTTAATTGTCAGTTTGCAGTCTAAAATAAATATGGAGGAGATGCCTCGATGTAAACACACTTACTAATACTTTTTGCAGTGTTTTAAAAATAACATAACGCAATTTGTGTTATATGTTTATATACATAATTAGTACAAAATAATAACATTATTGGTTCTTCCATGGTGAGTAAAATATCAGGAAGCAAACTGACATAATTAGCAATTTAATTTTGTTGTGTTTTGCCACACGATTTATTTTTTCATTTTTTTTGTGTTACTGTGTTGAATTTCATTTAGTAAATTGTTCACCGCGCTATGTAAATTGAAATTAAAATTCTAATATTCTGTGGCCAATTTAATTCACAATTCTAACTGCTAAATTAAAGGGGATCCAAGTCTGAATTTCTAAATTTGGCTCAACTCTGATCTGTGTATATCTAAAGAGCTTGTCTGAATGGGTATATGGGAAAAGTCCATGAATAATGTAAATCTTTACAGATGAGCCCTGCATGTGCACCGCTCTAGCTTGCTTGACTGGATGCCAGTATATTATTTGTATGCATTATGCATAAGTCATGGTTAAACAGTGATGTCATACCGAAACTGTTGATGGATGGTGTTGGATGGGAAAAAAATAATCTCTGAAGGTTATGAATGTAATATTAGCTTGCTATCTCATTATACCCTTTAAGTTGTGACTGAATGAAACTGCTTTGGACAGATTGCAGTAAGACAACACTTGTATGGCCAGTTAGTTTACATTTGACTCTTATCTGCTGGTCAGAATAATCAGCACCTTCCTGTTGGGTGAGCACTAACTGACTCGCTCCCTTTGAGCCAGAGGAAATCAGCTCTGCAGTGCTTGTGCTGCACAGCCTGTTTTGAGGAGGCACTTTTACATAAAGGATAAGCTTTATGTCTTTTGGCTAAAGCCAAACATATGTATCCTGGTGAAGGCGGACAATATTTTTCCATGTTGCTAGTGCCCTAGATTTCTGCTGCAGTTCATGTGGATATACACAGGAGGCTATTTTTAGAACACTTTGTTCATGGAATAAGGGCATATCAAACGAATGAGCACCATCCTTGCTGAGTTGTTTTTATTTGTTGTTCGATGATGTAAATGTGTAAATAATAAAGTATTTAAACAAAGGAGCGGTGCTCTACCCCCAGGGTTGAAAATAACTTTTTTGTTAATTATGGCAATGGCAGAAAAGACAGATTGTAAAGATTGTACAGATTGTTTTTCTTGCATATTTGTGAGGAACAGTACACATCATTTTCACTTGCAGAATTATTTAGGAGGTAAGCCAGTCTCTGAGTCAGAAGAATGGAAGAATGAAGATGCATTGTGGTTTTGTTTCTGATACTTTTATTTTTGTTTTATTAATGTTAGGAATATTTCACATTTGTGTCACCACATAGATTATTATATTATGTAAGACTGCATTATAAACCAGGTGTAATGATGTAATGAGTTGTAAAGAATCAAAGCTTATTTGAGTGAAATCATGGGGATCTGTGCATGGTTTGTAATACTACAAGCTCCTTTTTGCAAAGCTACAGAATCAAGGGTGTTTTAAGCCTTTCCCCAGGGACTTACAAGCTCAAACAACAGCAGCCCATGGCTGTTCTCTCTCTTTCTCTCTCTCTCTCTCTCTCTCTCTCTCTTTGAATGTTCTTAGATGGGCTGACGTGTCTGACCTTGATGTTAAATGAATGCTTCTTGAGGCTGTCGGATAGAATTTCTACACTCTCTGTGCACTCTTGCCAGAAATGTCATCCAAAAATAATTTTGCCACCATGCCAATAAAAAAATCCCAAAGATTCTCTTTTGAGCAAAAGCAATGTTTCAGTATTTATATTCTGATGGCTTTTGTGTCCTTGAACATCTGACAGTAAATTCTGGATTCTGGGTTTTACTTCACCATCATACTTCATACATATAAGAGGATATTGTTTCTCAAACATACCAACAGCTTTGTCATGGTCCTCTCTATTAGTAAATGGTCAGGAGACAGCGCTAACTATTGCCATAAAAACCGCCTCTGAGTACAGTCTTATTGTTTTTTATTATTTGGATTAATAGTTTCCTGCAGCCCTCATTACACGACTTGTAAACACATGTCTTCCTCTGTGTCATAATAAGTGCCCTAATTTCTTACCTATGCTGCATGGCCTCTGTCACAACAGACATATGCTAACTCAGCTGATCCAGGGCCAGTTGTAATGAAATGTAATGTTTTGTATTAATGTAATGATTTTAGTATTTAGCTCTTTTGCGGCTCTCTGTCTTGCTGGGTCTTTAAAGATGCACTCAGGCCCTGTCCCAAATGGCACCCTAAACCCTAATGGGATCCACACTTGGGGGACGTAATGCTACATAGACTGTTGGGTCCAGGGCGCATGGTGAGCACCTTTTGAAACTTCATAGGCATCTGTACACAGCAGTCATCGTCCACAAGACAAGTACACATCAAGTGTACCATTTGCTGTGACCAGTATGTGATTCACACTTAATGCTTGATGTACTTTTACCTTCTGCTTTGTAAAGTGCTTGAGTACTGACAGAAATGAGTAATATATGGTTCACATATAAGGCTATTATTATTACTTGTACCTACTTACTTGTAACTACTTACTTGTAACGCAATTGTATTGTGACTCACTGAACATGTTTTGTGCTTGAGTACTGGCAGAAATGAGTAATATATGGTTACTTCACTATTATTATTACTTGTAACTACTTACTTGTAACGCAATTGTATTGTGACTCACTGAACATGTTATAGAGTAATAGAGATCTGATCTTATGTGACTGAATAACAGCATTTTCTGAACAATGCATACACTCAAATTTATTTAATCTTTTAGATTGTTATATCTAAGGCAGCTTAAATATGGTAAATACCACAGCACTGCAGGTAATTACTGGAAGATTAGCTGCAACACAATGTTGTGTGTTTTGAGGTAACATCTATTGTCCAGTGTTGTGTCCTTCCATCATTGTCCTGTAACCCTCAATTATTGGCTGTATTGTTTAGCAGCAACTGGTTGCTAATGGCTGTTACTGGAGAGCAGTGTGTGTAGAGACGCATACATGGGCTTCATGCAGGATGGGGTGTCAGGATTTTTACAGTAATAAGACCTGCATGTTAAAGCCTGTTGGCTGCAGCTGGCTGAACCATGCTGGTTTATATGCAGCAGGGAGCTCTTGGTGCAGAGCGAGTGGCCCAGCCCCAATCTCACCAATCGGTAAATGCTCGGACACAATGGGTCTGCACTGTAACCAGTGTCAAACAAACAGCAGCCATAGCAAGAAACACCCTCATTCTGTGCATTTAAATCTACTCTTTCTTCACTTTGTCTCTCGAAGCTGAACAATGCCATTTCGCTGGTACAAGCAGCTGCAGTCCCATTTAGAACACAGTGTGTATGTGTGTGTGTGAGATTTAATTGGTGTGTCTCATCGCCAGGCGATAGGAGTAGTGTCTGTTGGGAATGACACGGGCTCCAGAGGTTTAGTGAAAAAGTATTTAATTGGATTCAACAGAAATTCTTTTTCTTTCTCTTTCTTTTTCTCTATTGCTCACTCTAGTGAGTCAAACAAACTCATTAATTGCCACATGTAGGGTTGCAATGGTAGCCTGAAATGAGATTGACTGACATTTAATGACTGTGTACATATAGCAGCTTAATACAGTTTTCACTCTTCTTTTGAATGTGAAATCCTCTTCACAGAGTTGTTATTCTGAGGATTGCCAATTGCAACCAAAATTTACTCCTGAAAAATGTAGGGAAGTGACAACAGAAATGGTTGAATCTTTGTAGTGAGAATAGAACTGCCCTGAGTGATTAGACATTAAAGCAGTGATATCACTTAAGCCTTACTGTTTAAAAGCATCACTTAATGAGCATAAACAAAACAGTGCATCTCTGTCAAGGGTGGTTTAATAACAAATACAGTTGTAATTTGTCTCCAGTTGTTAATGTTATAATAGTTTGGTTAAAAATAGCCCACAAACTGGTTCAACTGTCTGCCTTCATGTTTTTTGTTTACAGCCACGAGATGATCACCATGTCAACCATTAAGTTTGTGTTAGTAGGAGTGATAATTTTACTATATAAAGCACTGAATTATAATTCAGATTTTGGTCCTGTCTGTTAGAATCATTTGTTAATAGTCTGTATATGACGCTTGTTGTTTCACTTGACACAGAGATTCTAGGTGTGGACTAATGCATATGCTTGCATTTGTTGTAATCACTTATTTCTGTAAAAGACTGTTTAGTCCAGAAGTAGTGGCTGTTTCAGAAAGGAAATTGCTGATGTTGGCAGCCTGCTTATGCTTCTGTTTAGTGCTTTAATGTCTTTGATATTTAGTCCTTTTAGTGTGGGATCTGTTCTAAATATGACTGTCCATTTGATATGGTACTCAATCCTCATTCTGATATCAGACTCCTCCAGTGTTTCTGAAGAATGACAAAAACTAAAGCAAGAAACAGCCCATATCACAGGCAATTACAGGCCCAATGCAAGATGTGTGTCAAGGCCCTTATGTGATATGCTCTCAATATTATGATGGACTGCTTTAATCTGGTTTTAGCATCAAATTAGCTGTCTGCTCTTTACTGGATACAGATTCTTGTGTTGTCTGGCAGCAAAAGGACTTGAAGGAAATAGTTTTCTGATGTAAGCACACACAGTAACACACGTGCAGTCTCTCTATCACTGATTGTCAGCATTGGTTTTAATGTTACTGAGCGGGCAGTCTCAGGACAAACAGACCTGTGTTTTGGGAGAGAGCAAGAATGTGTGTGTGTTTGTGTGTGTGTGTGTGTGTGTGTGTGTGTGTGTGTGTGTGTGTGTGTGTGTGTGTGTGTGTGTGCGTGTGCGCAGGTGTCCTTCCCTGTCACCCGCTCTCCTCTGACCACCCACAGTTTAGAACACACACACACACACAGCTTCCCTGCCGTCTAAGAGCTTTCCTTTCAATAACACTCCAGACGGCAGAGCTATACTTGTAAACGTGATTAAAATGACAACAAAAATCTCTTGATTTTTACATATTTGGGAGAAAATGTGGTTGGTACCTCACCAACACAACTGTCAGAGCATTTCTGTGTCATTTTTCAGGCCTTCTGAGTACTTGAGTCTGTTACTAAGCAGTTGCTGGGATCTTCTTGATGGTTGCTAGGGCAGTACTGGTGTTGCTAGGTGGTTACTGAAGTGTTTTTCTTTGCGTGTTGCTTTGCAGTTTGTATCATCTGCTAGGTGAAAATTGAAAGTCTGATTGGTTTTGAAGTATTACGTCTGCTGCAAATGTTGTGGGGTGAGTTACATTACATATAGAGCATTACATTAAATATCTAGAGATGTGAACAAACATCTTGTTCTCGCCCTGCAGTTATGTGTGTTTTGTTTGAATATTATGAGCCATTAATATTAAACATGTGGACTCTTGCCATCGAACCAGCAACTCCCACACTGTATAAAACGCAGAATTCAGTTCTATCTCTATTGGCACATTTTCTCAAACTAAAGAGCTTTTTGTTGATTTTGGAGGGTTTACAGATTGCTGCTTTTGGCATCTCTCTCATGCTGTTTTCTTCTTTTCCTTTCATTCCTGTTAACAGTTCTGGGCCAGATAAAGGAACCCTTTTTGTGCTGTGGTGTAGATGTTGTTTTGCAGCTCAGTCAACCCGAGTAAATCAGATTAAATTTGGGCAGGAGGAGGGTTTCATGAGCAGGATACCTATTATTCATGTGAAGAGCACAAAAGAGAAATACACATGCATGTGTGTGGATCTGTGAGGGTTCATCAGTGCTGAGGCTTTATTATGGCTTTATTAGGGGCCTGTGGAAATCCCCTTCCTTTAGCTGGAGCCAAGCACATGAGCACAGCTTTCTCTCACGCGCACACATGTGAGTCGCATTAGAGCACAGACACGCACACACACATTCCTTCAGTTTCCAACACCAGCCTGCTCTCGCACAAATAATCTTTTTTTATTGTCTCCATCTGTCTGTTTTTGTCTTGCTTTTTCCATTCATTTATATTCAATCCTGTTCTCTCTCTTATTCTCTGAGGATATGTCGTGTAGGTAACAGAGCTGCTTCAGTCTGACCTCTCACACCTGGAACATCTCAGATGTACAGGCTTCTCTCTTATTTCCTTTCTCTCTCTCTCTTTGACTCTAGATAAACTAAAGCAATTATTTTATTGTTACTCATTAAAAGCGATACAGTGATGGGATGATAGATGGATGAAATGGATACTTTCATATGAAACATTGAATTACAAATACAGGTTTGATGATCATAGTCCTTTATTGACATGTAGATCTACAGCTAGTCAGATGAAGTGACCTATTAAGTCAGTGTTTCCCTTTAGGAAGTTACATTAGCTAAAACTAATTTTTTACTAAATTTGGATAAATTGTTAAAATAGATGATATTCTCAAATCTGTGACCACACATCAGCTGATTTTTTATGAATATTCCAATATTTATAAACAATAGGGGACATAAACTTCACTGTGATTTATTATACATAAATGTATTATACATCAAATTAGTGACATTTGTACACACGTCACAATTACTATTGCTCATATCGAAACATAAGCTGAAATGGTGACTGTCCATAACAATGTTTTTAGTGTCTCATTTGTGAACATAAACAAGAATCATCACCAGTTGTTTAACCTGTTGGCTGTTAACAGAAAATAACATTAGGGACTGGAGACAAACTATTGTATGGCATTTGTTACTGCTGACTATACTACTTTTCTATACTGCTGTGTTTTGTTTGGCTGGTGAGCTTTGTATCCCTCAAGCTCTGTTCACACTGGCAGCGTCTTCATTGCTGTGTCTCTGCTGTCTTTCTGTTAGGTTTCTAGAAGGCGTTCCTATTTCTGGTTGTCCTAGTAATGATCCTGAACATCATTGCTGCTGGATTTCGTTTCATGTCATTACGTTGCCATCAGTTTTATACCACTTTGAACATTCTGGAGAATTTATTTTATATGAACAACACTAGTGCATAGCACATCATATCAAAGATGAACGAGAATAAACACATGCTGTCTGTGGCCATATTAAACTCAAATGGTGGGATATTTGGGTCCCGACCTCAGACACTTTTTTCCACACATAGTTAATTAATATCGTCTCTGTTCATAACAGAAGACATCCTGCTGACACCCAGCTACAGTAGCTGACCTCTCAACACCGCTGTGATACTGGACCACAACCCATCACCAGCGGTAGCTTCCTTTCTGTCTGTCTGTCTGTCTTTCTTTCGGTCTGTCTGTCTGTCTGTCTGTGTCTTTCTTTCTTTTTACTGCCTTTTCAGCAGAGGTCTCTCTCTCTCTCTCTCTCTCTCTCTCTCTCTGCAGAGTTCTTTTGTTCCTCAGTGTGTCTGTCTGCCTTAATCACAGCTGATTTCAAGGTGAGGATGTCATGCTCAGCAGTGCTGTAGCAGCCCACAGAGAGGAGTCTAAAGTCTCTTTTCTTATGTAACAGTGGCAGTAATATCTCTGTAGTATCAGTGATACTGTGTGGATGCCTCTCATCACTGCTGCGTTTGCTGTGCTCCAGTTACTCTGAGCTCTATGGCTGATAGATAAGCCCAGTAGACTTGACCTACTTTTGTTTGTTTACTTTGGAACACTCCCTCTTTCTCTGGTCAATGTTTGTCCAAAGCGAGACATGTTGTTTCTGGTGACATGAGACAGTGTCTTTAGTTGAGTCTCATGGTGTTTTTTAATTAAATCGTTTCAGATGATTTTGATAACTATTGTTATTTAATTTGTTATAGATAGACAGCATGAGGTTTTTTTTCTGCAAGTTACATGCAGCTTTATTACGTTTTTTTAGAACTACTGTTTTTAGAACTTTTTTTAGAACTTTGTTTACTTTTTAGAACTTTTAATACCACTGTTTAACTGTGGTTGGCATTTCCTACAGACAATGCAAAAAATGTTAAAGTCAATAATAAACATTATTGTCTTTGATTAACTTTCCTGCCATTTATAGTGCTTTTACTATATTTTATCATGTCTTTGTTAAGGGGCCGGGGGTGATATTTGATGGCAGCTGTCCCACCGTGCCCTGTCTGCAGCTAAGCTCAGCAGTGCTGTGGTGTTGACCAATCACTGTTTTCACATGGAAAAAACGTGTGTGTGAGGTGGGGCTTTAGCAGAAAGGTGGTAAACAAAAGCATTCTTTTAATCTGGCCGTCTGGAGAAAGTACAGAGTGTGCTCTCGCTGCAGATGGTGCCTCGGGTCACGGCAGAGCACAGTTATTTTCTCTCTCCACATAGCTGTGTTTGTTGTTGTGCTGCGTCTTTCTCAGTGGGTTTGTAGGCACTAAGTACAGTACGTGTGTGTGTGATGTGGTTTTCATTGTGGTACCGGAAACATGCTAATGCACTAGACAAGGAATATACATTATGAGGTTATTTTTGTATTTGTTGTTTACAGGTTAAACTGTTATTTCGGGTTTCTTTTACTACACCAAACGAATGTGTGTAGTTTGTGTGCCTTTAGTGACACTAAACAAACATAATCATGATTGTTTTTAAGTAGCTTCTCGAATACGCCCCCTCATTTACCTTTAATGAAAAACAGACCTGCACCACACTTACACTGTCGGATTCAGCAAATGTTGTGTGTGACTGGTCAGAACACTCAAAGAAACATTTTGACAGTGTTTTTAGGGAAAATCATCATACAAATGTCTTTGCGTGTACTTGTCTCTGAATATTAAGCATACTTGGAACAAAAATTATAGTCCTGCAGAGCAGTACTAAGTAGAGAGTTTGTGACTTGCACAACAGGATATTTTGTGTATGATTTTTGTTAGCTCTGCTGCTAGCACATTTACGTCTGTTTCCCTGGCCATATTTGTTCAACAGTAAAGGGACTTTATCCAGAGCATTTGTTTTTAACTTTAGAATTATTTATGCTGACATGTTTTTTTGCAGCATTAATAAAATGTCAATAAAATGACTTCTTTTCATATTATTTTTTGGATCTTGATTGACACAAACCATAAGGTTAGATTATCAACACTACATCACACACTGTGGACCTCTAGCAGAAATACATTCAGACTCTTGATATTGATGCAAGATCTAAATATAGTCTCCTCAACTGCTGTCAATAACATATAGAGCTGTTCAATAACATATTGAGCCCAGAGGTCTGATAACTGATGCCATGTGATGAAACAGCAGTGTAAACAAGTGTCTGTTTCCCCTGGGCTCTGAGGAACACAGGATTCTGTGTGTGTGTGACAGATGTGTCACCCATGATAGGCTTGGGAAATGAGGACATTTTGATAACTGCTGCATTGCAGGTTTGTTCGCTGTGTACATTGTTTTTCTCTTCTATGTGTAAAGGGATCAGCGCCAGGGGGCGGGTGGTCCCCACAGGCTATCGTTTGAGTGACATTAACATCTCATTTCATCATTGCCACGGCTTTGTATTGTTCTTGTCTCCCCAGGAAGATGCTGGCTACAAGACGAGAGCTTTCAGCGATGCTGTGCCCCGCACCACAAAAAGAAGCTTTTCTCGTCACTAATCTGATCAAAGAAAAAAACCTAAAAATATCACAAAATCCTCCTCGCTCGCGCTGTCTCTCTGCTCCAGTGATTTGAAAGGCAGATTTGTGCTTGCGTGAGGTTAGCGATCGGCGCTAGTGGAGCAGTGTCTGGGCCTGCAGTGATTGGACTGCAGCGGTCTGGGCCCAGCCAGTCAGGGGAGTCCTGCTGCTGTTAGTGAGGGGCAGATTTTCCAGCAGCAGCATGTGGCGTACACGCTAACATAGCCGCACTGCTCGTGGTGAATGATAATCACTCTAGCGTCTGAAGCAGCAGAGGGGACAGGCATATGTGCTTTTAGAAGTGATTTATTGATAAAAGATGTCTTTCTGTGGGTGCTGAAATATTGCAGGGTTTGTTACGAGCTTGTTTTTTTTAACATGTTCTTTGTTCGTCTGTGTGTATACATTTCTGTAACCTGGACAATGAAATATGTTTATCTTAATTAGAAATCAGGTGTTTATTTATATACATTCATTTAATTTACGCATTTATAATTTAATAGAATTAGAAAAAGCTTAATATGCTTGGTGTTTTCTTATTGTCTTTCTATACATATTTTTCTATATCTATTTTTCTATAAATATTTTTTGTATTTGTTCTGCTGGTAAGGGTTTCCTGCACCATAATTTTGTTTCACACAAGCATTTTCATACGTTGTTCATAAGACTAGGTCAAGTTACTGAATATTTAATGGGTGTTAACATGTTCAGTTTTGTGAGAACATTCAGTTTTTATGTTAATGTACTCATGGTTGTGATGTCATAAGATGTGTAGCATATAATGACTAGTGGCTGTTAAAGCATTTTTTTATTGAATAACAGCTTATATCGATTTTGTGACAACTTTATTCTTTTTATTGTTTGGGAAAGAATGATGAATATTTTGATAAGTTTGTCCGGAAGAAAGAAATTATACAGGTTTGAATTCAGTAAATGTTGAAAAATTAAAATTATTGGCTTGATTCTATAGGTGGAGTGACAGCAATGCGTTCTTTCAGGTCAGGTCTTTTCCAATGTACCTGCTAGTAAATTCACTGACCCACAGCATTGAGTCCAGCAGACAGCTACGTTTCCCAGCAGACATTGTCCTTTTGAAAGAAAGGCAGAATGGATAGAAAGATAAAGACAGAGCAGTGTGCTGTATGTGCCATTAGTTGCATAGCAACCAGCTCTTGCAATCGTAATGTCTGCACATTTGTTGTGTTTTTATTCCTGCGAGCAGGCGCTTTAGATGATTCCTGTGTGTGTGTTTAGTGTATTCACTTATTTAGACACATTTTTGATTAAAAACAAACCAAAACAATGAGATTTCCTGTAGGCTGATATTGAGGTGTAAGTGAATTGTATTTGTTTAAATCTGATACTCATACTGCTGCACAATAGGCCTGCGCTACATAGTTTCAAAATCAACTACATAATTAATTGTCTGATTGATTTATTGACTAGTTGGTAAAAATAATTGTTTGGGGTTAGCTAATACAATTTAACATCTGCTAAGCTCCAAGGATAAAGATTTTAAGGAATTTAGCCACCGGTACCTTAAAATGACTAGAAAAACTGTTAATGAAATTGTTAGAGCAGAATTGGTTTTGGCAAGCAACATTCCAGGAGTACTGATATTCTTATAACCGCACTGATTGTGCGGTTACAATGATTTACTGTTTCTATCACTCCACTTGTTCATGATTACAAGGTTCCAAACAGACTGTCAGGGTGTACTCACACTAGGCACGGTTGCCGTGAACCGGGCCCGAGTACGATTGTCCCCCCTCCCCACTCCCCCTCTGGCCTGCACTCACATAGGGTTTCAGCATTAGTGCCGGAGCACGCTTACGTCACGCTTACGAGCACGCCTACTTCATTATGGTGCAACGGTTTCGGGATAAACAGGAAGAGCGGTGCTCTCGCTGAACGCAATGGAGTCCCTCGCTCTGTTTACTTTTTGAATAATTTTGAGTCGTTTGGTCCACAGTGGTGCACAGCCCTCTCACAGGGCTGTGCTGTTGTTAAACAGAAATATTGCCTTTGTGGCACGAAAAGTTTTACTGAATCGTCGCAAAACGTGACGTCACGCATCCTGTTCCGTGCTCTAGCACGGTTAGTGCTCACACTACATGCAAACCGCGCCCGAGTCCAACTGAACCGTGCTCTGGCCCACCTCTTCCAAGCGGGCCAGGGACGGCTAAAAGAGTCAAACAGATTTGGGCACGGTTCAAATTGCCTAGTGTGAGTACACCCTCAGTCTTGCTCGACAACAGGCAGCGACTGTCCGGCTGTGGCTTCTTTTTGTAGCTTTTTTGGTTGGCAGAGCATAAACAAATGAAATTGGTCATGTCATGTCCAAAATGTTAGAAGTTATTTGATATTAACTTCTTGTTTATATAACCTTTGTATGTAATGTCATTTTATTGTAATGTGTAAACTATAAATTACAGGACATTATTGGCTTCTGGTATTTTGTGTTTTTTGGAACCAGTTCTCGATTTTCCATCCCAGTTCTTTAATAAGGTAACAGACAGAATAACTAATAAATAAACCCTGTAATTTCACAAAGTCCTCATGTCTGAGGGGAATTGTCTTGAGCTTGTTACAGAAGTGCTGCTCTGGTGACTCTAGCAGTGTTGCTTTAAAGGTGATAAAAATAGAACACAATTGAGTGAAGACATGCACAAACAAGGACAATGTTTTTTTAATAAAACAGAAAGAAAAGATAGACTCACTAGTCTGACTAGTTAGTCGACCACCCTAATCCATCCTTAATCCACAAACATTTGATTCATTTACCAGGAATTTGCAAGCACTACACAACACACCAGATTACAGAACGGTTTATTGGCATGGAATTTTGCACTCTTGTTATTTTCCATTTTCGGGCATTTCCATATTCTTACATAAAACGGTCAAACCCTGGACGTGCCTGGCTCAGCCTACATTCATTTGCAGACCCTAATCTAGTTGTGCAGGGTTCAATGACCAGGCAGGCAGCTCTCATCCCCTCCAAGCGTCTGACTGAATTCAGTTATATAACACCCCTGCAGCCTGCATGATTTGGAGTCAGTACAAGGCTCATCCCTTACGCATGGCCAGACAGACCAGAGCTGACCCTCTAACTGTTCTCATTAAAATCCTCCCTCTCTCTGTCTCTCTGCCTGTGTTGTCTCTGAGTCCTGCATACTGCGTTAACCTGCTGTTATCCCAGTTTTTCTGTGTACAGCTGGCACTGGATTTATAATCAGATTAAACATGGAGTCTGGTCCGATCAGTTCTGTGGGCCACAGCGGAGGCGTGTGGTCATGTCCTATATCTAAATACAAGTCTGGGGGGTGTCATGTGGTTTATGCTTCCTGTTCCTTCCTGCTTACGTTCTGCCTGTCTGTGTTGGTCTGTTATCTCTGGTTAACCTCATCCTGCTTTCACAGAACAAGGTGTTGTGTATAATGTATTGCTTTAAGGCTGATTATGCTACATGACTTCTAAACAATCTGAAAATCTGAACAGTTTTTAAAAATACTAGGCATCATACAGTTTGTACATAGCCACTTTAAAAGAGTTAGACATCACACACTAAATAACTAAGGATTAGTTATTAGGATGCGTTCGGATGTAAACAAACATGGATGTTTGGAAGATGGCTGGCATAGTTATTGTTGTGACCCTGTGTTGTGAGTCACTAAAAATGAGTCAAGCATGTTTGATTGCAGTCTGGAGTGGGTAGATGTGGTCAGTATAGCCTCTATAAAGTATGGCCTCTGCACCAGGAGTTGCTGTTTAGTGGTAGTGCATACTCTATTTCCATTGGCTTGTCAGCTTATGATATCAAATTTGAGTAGTAGAGTATCATATGCTGCAAGGTACTAAACATGTTTGATATCCTCAGGGTAGATGAAATTATCGTGTCAGAGCAAAAAAGCTGAGTTTGTACCTGTCATAAACTGTGTGATATTCTGGGAAATCTGCCAACTCTGACCAGCCAAAATCTGCACACTGGCCCTGGCTCATGGCAGCTAGTGCGACTTGACTGGAAATTGGGACAAAGGTCAGCGATAAAGTTTTGTAGTGCAGTTTGCTCTCATATACATTTCTATAGAACTTTAATGTGTGTTCTCTAGTTGATGATTTTACAGAGATCTATGCTGGTAGACCTACCTATCTTTTAATTTATTTATAGCCCCATCTTTTCATCTGTAGTTTAACATCTGTGAACAGGTGGTGCCTTTGTGATGTCAACCAGACACTTCTATAATCCACATCTCCTAAGCAAATACACTAGGCAGTCTGTGTGACTACAGCAATGAATGCCACAAGATTGTGGAGGTGGAGAAACACAAAATGACCTTTAACATTTTTTTCATAATGAATTGTTAACAAATGACAGAGCGTGGGATGTAGTAGCTTTAGATGTTAAGTTTACATTGTCAGTTTTTTTCACGTGCCTTTTTCATGTCAGAAGAAAACTCAAAAATTAAGTTTTTTTTATTTTTTTTGTAGTAAAATAACATTTCTGACTATATTATGAATCTTTGGAAGCTTTGCTTACGCTATAATTGTATGTGAGGTGTAAAACTGCTGTTAATCGGCTGCTTTTATAATACTTTTGTGGTGTTTTTCTGTGGTGTTTTTCTGACAACCATCTCTCTAGTGTCCCTTTTAAAACAAGAAGGTGAAGTTGTGAAACTTCAGTTGATTTTGAAATAGATGTCGTATTAGTGCCATATTACCACAGAGATGAAGATCTGGCATGTTTAACAGGATGTTATGAAGAAGACATAGCAGAATAATCTGTCAGTAGAGCCACAGAGAAAGTAGGTCAATGCAGGTCTAACATGGGCACAGTTTGTTAACATGACTTGAGGTCTGTAGTACTAGTCTGAACTTGAATGTGGGAAAGTATCATGTTTTTTAATCCTGTGTGAATGGCTTCCTTTCCGTTCAGTCTGGTATTCAATCTGAGCAGTTCAATTGCTGTTGGGTGAGGTTCTGTACACCCCTGCTGAAGGGGCAGAACTGTACCATCTGTCTGTGTACTGTACTCCTTTCCATTCTCTCTGCTCGTTTTCAACAGGAATCTTTCAGTTGTTCTGCATTCAGTTTATCATCAGCTCTGAATCCGAGACCTCTCCTGTGTTTTCTTCCCACACATATCAGCTAAACAGAACACTACTGTTTTAGAAAGACGTTTTGGTGTTTTAGATGCCAATTACTGCATCTATTATTAAGTGTTATATGAATAGCAATTCAGTAATTATATTGATTTATTTCCTATTAATCACACTTGATAATGCGATCCATAGAGGGTAAATACACATAACATGGTAGCAGAGTGTGATGACAATGAAGGTTGTGATGACTGACAATTCAGTAACTTGTATGGTTAACTGGGTAAATGTTTTATTAAAAATTGTGAGTTTGTAAATATTTTTCAAATTATTTGTTAAAAGAACCTGGCAAAGCTCAGTCATTTGTTTGTGAATCAAACCACAGTAGTCATAATGTGAGTTAGTGTGTTAATATTTGTATGCAGTCAGTAAAACAATGTAATAGAATGTGTTTGTTTTATTTTGCATTAGTGGGCCCTTTGATCACATGCTATTCAGAAGTGTGTAACTCTAGTAAATTACAGACTGTGTCAGTAATTAACCCCCAATACCCATATATAGTGTACTGTTTGAGGGGACAGACATTTTGTAGTGGTTTCTGAAAGCATAGTGGACTAGTGGTTATTTAGTGCATTTGTGCAATCCCATAATGCACCACAATAACCCGACCACCGATATACACTGAACGGCTTGTCCAATCTATCTACTGTGAGTGTCGCATCAAATGAATTTACATCTCTAGTGCGTTTTCATTGGTGTACTGTAGAGATACTGTAATAGTACTTGGACTTAGTCGTCTTTACTGGTAAGTCATTATTGAAGTGTTCAATGATATGTCACTGCCTGAATCAGCATAAGTAATAACTGTGTGCCTTACACACATGCACACACACACTGGTCCTTTGTCCCATGTCAATTTTTAATGAGAGTGAATATTTCATCTGGCTAGCAGCAGAGACTCAAGTGAGGGGATGGGCCAATGGGTGAGGTCAGCAGGAACACAAATATGAAGTTAATGTTTTATTCTGGGAGGGAGACTTGATTAGCAAAACTGTCCTCCATGCACCCTGATGGGGACTGTGGGGGGAGGGGTTGATGGTGGGGGCCGGACACAATTAATCATGTATAACTTTAGGCAAAATAACTTACATGCTCACTCACACACACACACACACACACACACACAGGAGGAGTGTGTGACAATCTAGCAGGTTGCTTATAATTTGGGTGTACAATGAGCAATTTTTTTTTACCATGCAACTATTGCGGAGAAGAGCAATTAGAAGACAATTTAGGAAAAGACGCGCTTTGGTTTTGAATGGCCTTGACATGCTTACCAGAAGTTGTCGCCAAACAGCAATCAGGGATGTTCATATTTAATAAAACAATAAGACCTAAGGAAAAAAAATGGTTAAATGGTAGTTTATTAATAACAAGTAATAAATTAAACAATGTATTTCTTCAGAAACGATTCAGCATACTAGTTGCCAAGCAACACAACAATGCACGCTGCTTAGTAATATTGATATAATAATTTCACAGGTATAGTATTTGCTTTCCTAAATTGCAGCGTGTTGATTATTTAAATGTGTTAAGTAAACATCATTTTTCATTTAGATAATATATTGTATGGTCATGAAAATTTTTTTTATGGGTATCATTGTGGAAAATGTACATTCATGCATGCTGCTATTATATAAAGAAATATGGTTCGTTGGTCCATTGTGTCGGATTGCTTTCTCACTTGCGAACCGCTCCAGAGTTTGTTTGCAATCGGGCTGAGACCAACTCGTTCAGGCGGTCTCGAAGCGATTGTTTTGGTGCGGATCAGAGCGCAATAGCTGTGTTCACATATGTCTAAGCCAACCGTACCAAGGGGGAAAACGCACCAGGTTTTGAAACAAATGCTCAGGTGTGAAAACACCCTTATAGACCTAGAACATTTAGGTAATAGGTACCGGTTTATGTGAAAAATCATTTGTCTAGATATGGGTCTGAAGGAAGCTCTGGACTGTAATTTTTGCCTTAATGAACTGGAGAGCTGCATCTCATGATCTGTTTAAGACATGACATGAAGTACTCTTACAGAGCTATATATTATTGTCATGAACATTCATGTTGCTAGAGGATATGAGTTTCCCAAACTGGTTTCTCTTTAAACTTTAATTTCACTTTAAAACACCTCACTATCTTACAGAGTATTTTTCAGGCCCCATTCACACTTGCTTGCTCACCAGGGGCTCAGAAACACTTAAGCAGATTCTTGTAAAATTGTATACTAGGACATAAATACATTGAAAACACTAAGGCCCTTATATAAAGCTGCTTAGTAACGATATGAATGGTAAAAAGGGCTACACAAATTGACGTGACTTAACTGTTACTTTTCTTAACTGTAAGCATTGGCTTAGCAACCAGCCAGAAGCCCATAATGATCTCAGAACAAATGGCTAAAAGCAGTTCAGAACATGTTAGCCACACATAGCAACACCTTGGCAACCATCCATGTCATAGTGGTAGTAACTTTCGCATATACAAGCGTTACTCACTTTTTGTATATAATCTTGTTTATGACCTGCCACAGTCCGTGGTATTTACTCACATTCACTTTTCAGTTTGGTCATCGGGTTAATCAGAAGTGGGGTGAGGCTTTCATTGACAGAATGAAGGATAGGATATTGCTTCAAGCAATGCTGTGAAATTGGTCTTTTTCTTTTGCCACACAATGGGGGGTCCATGTGAAATCTGTCCTGACAGGTCCATTCCTCACCTGTCCTTCTTGAACATACACTCATTAAAGCCTCCAAACCCCCATCACAGTGAGAAACGCACAACAGGCAGAGTCTGTGAATTATTTCTGGTATGAATCCACCTTATGAAAGCAGCTCCTGTTCGCGCACGTTGTTCAGCACTGGGGTTGTGCAACGCTCTCGGCTGACTCACTCATGCCGATAATTCCCACAGCTCTCAGCACCAGAGGAGGAGATCTGTGTGTTTCAAATCATCTGCTGGATGCATTCTGTACGCACTTTAAAAAGTGTTGCATGCAGGATCGTATTAGTCAACAGATGGACGTTGTCCAGTAGAGGAACAGTTTTTCCAGTTGGAATACAGGCTTGAAAATACTGCCAATCCCTCAGTGCTGCTTATTTTTTGGAAACCAGTTCTCCAGCCTATCAGGCTACACCCGCCTCGTGCGCTCACACGCATGTACACCAGAACATGGTGTCATTATGACATGCTGCATATGTTGCAAACATCCAGCAGCTTAAACACATGTTCCCTCTCATGCACTACCTCCCAGTATGTCTGTCTGTCTCTCTCACAAACGCACAAACACCAGATCTGCTTTCAGTCGCAGGGCTGTGGAGTGTTTCAACAGCAGAAATGAGACACGTCGATAGAGGAAGGCTGGAGGTTTAATGAGTCTGCATTGTGTAGTTGACCTTGTGTGCTAGATGAAATCAAAATCAAACTGAGGTCATTTAAGGCTTTTAACCTTATATGGCTTTGAAATTGCAGCGAGACACGTTGAGTATATGCAGTGTTAAGTGATACGAACAGCCATCCACGCAGATGTTTGTGAAAGCTGATACTCTTTTATTCGTCTGTAGCAATAAGTTGTTGTTTAGTGAACATTTATCCAAACTGATACATGAAAGGAACAATCAGCTGGTCATGATCACAAAATAAATCTAGACATGGTGATCTAATGACCCTGATGTAAAGAGATTTATTATGCAGTAATGATTGGCTTACTGAGTACTAAGATTTAAAACTAGTACTAGGACAACAGACAATTATATAGTTGTGATTATACAAAAGTAGGGCTGGGCGGTATGACGGTATATATCGTTACTGCGGAATGAAATGTGTACCGTAAAAAAAATTTTTATTCCGTGTATACCGCGAAATGTAAATAAGTGGGCGTGGCCAACTCACGTGCAGCACGCGTGAGGCTGAGACTGGTCAAACCGTTGAATGCAAGACCT
>JAZGTJ010001045.1:0-67401 GCA_036877575.1 Botia almorhae
GACTAATTTATTTGGGTTACGAAGAAAATGTCACATACAATAGACATGTTTCATAAAATGTAATTCTAACATGCAAAACAATGTTGTTAGATTTTAATATTACTTATCGAACAGAACGAATAAACCTGCTCATTCTTACAGCAAGTTTTATGTTCTAACATATCCCCTCAATTTAATCTCTTACTCTATTACACCACATCGCATCCGAACCTGCGCCACATGCATGCAAATATGGATTTTAAAAATGCATGAAATCTACAACCCGGCGACAATCAATTCTACTGTCTATGTCAGAGAAGATTAAGGGCGAGATGCCTGCAGTCAGAAAGTGAAGCCTCATGGGATAGAGGTAAACTTCAATTCACCTATCTACAGGAACCCCCATGTGAAAAAACTAGGCTGTCAGACCTGGAGATCTTATTACCTGCTCTCCTTGTGATGAGCCCTGTTCATGATGATCTCATCACACTAGGCTGTCCTCAAAACCAGGACGTGTTCTTTGTACATTAGGCATTAAAATTTCATATCATGCATCATTAAGGAAACACTAAATCAGTCTGAAAGGTTCAAAAACATATCACACTGTCATTCTGATGATAGATGGATAAAGCCTGTTCTATTTAAAACACAGCAACCACGTGCCAACTACTGCAATTAACATTACGACATTAAGGTAAGTAGAAACAGAAGTGCTAGTTACGTGTACAACTGTGATCTAACGCAGAACAAACCAGGAATTATGTTCAACAGTGCTGTAAATCACTTCAAAGGGCGATATGATATGCTGCTTCTCCAAAGTCACGCTTTCTAAATTTGCATCTGAATATCGCAGCCGTGCGTGGAAGGTGAAGAACCTCCTGAGGGATCATCTCATACCTGTGGGGACTTTCCAAGATCATCTCAGCACGGCAACACCCCAGAAATAATGAATGCATCTTTAAATGTTATTACAATCATTAATGTCATCAGAAAAAGGTCTAGATCAAAACGCAACCTGCTCGGACGGAACAAACTCGTATTATGTTTAAATATATGATTAAATAATCGAGTATAATTACAGAAAAAAGTTTCATTGTGTTCGTATCTTGTTAACCTGCTCAACAAAATAATGAGATCATTAAGCATCATTACCGATTCTGTTATGGTTACATATAACGAATTCTTAACCATCTTGTGCCAAAAGAGACTAGAGATAGTTCAGGATGGTTAGTAAAGTTGGCGAGTATACTTCAGCTCCGAGAAGGGTGCCAACAGTGTGCTGTGCTTCACAATCTCTGTTTATCTCTGTATTTTGCCTTATGGAAATGACACTGTCTGAGATTGTGCTTATTTAGATAATCTGCTTCTTGCTAACTTAACATCAGTAGGCAATTATGTAAACAAATTTTAAATAATAAAATATCTACACAAAGATCTAAAGTGCCAATGCATTATCATAAAAAAGGATTGCAATATAAACAAATCGCAAAACATCTATCAAAGCATCACTTCTGTAACAATACATTAAGCTGATTACTGTTAGACTTTACATATTTTAATTGTACGTCATGCACATGAGCAGCCTGTTTCACTCCATCCAGCTGTTTTTGAACACAAGAACTTTGCCCAATGTAAACACTGCTTAAGAAATGAGTCTGGTGTACATGCCCAAAACTCGAAATCATACAAAGCTTTCTTAAGACTGACTAGTTGATGTTGAAAATATGCAGTTTTGAGCAGCCCTACAGTACAAGAGACAGGCAACAAAAGGTGAGGTGAGGCGTAGAGAGGGGGTCAGGAAAGTAGATGTGTTTGGATTTGGTTTGACAGGGACTGCTTAAGCTCACATGCGCGTGCCATCCTCAGACGGCCCACTGCGGTMCCGCACACAAAACAGTCCTCACGTCTGTCTGTCTCAACAGGAGACATGACACACAACCACCTCACACATACCAGGACAGAGTTTACAAAAACAGCACTGAGTGTGTTTCACACTTGACAACTGGTTAACCAAAAAAAGAAAAAAACTGAAAGAAATGTGATTGGTGTTCTTGTTGGCAAGAAGCTGCACAAGAAGTATTTTCTTTGCTGCGGCCCCATAACCCGACTGTTGATTTTCAACCTTTAGCATGAAAAATACTCTTTGGACCCAATTATCCAATTAAATGGAATTCTGGGTAAAGTTTTGATAGCAATCAACAGAACACCCATTGTGAACTCTGCTTAGTGACTCCTAATGTGACACAGAACTCATCATCCAGTGTTACGTTTTGACAACAGCCTCAGAGTACAACAGAGAACAAAAAAATTAATTATTTTACATTTCTGTTGTGTATCATTTCTCCCATGCTATCAGCACTCATAATTCATAATTCACAATCATAATTCATATCTGTTTTAGCAGTCAAAGCAACTACATAGCAACACCCTGGAAACCACTTACAACACTGTACCTTTAAAAAACTTAAACATTGAAAGGCCCAAATCCAAAGACAAGAAAGACATAACTTTGTGACATTGAGAGATAGAACCAAGCACAGTGTCCCTTGGCAGAATGCAATATCAACTTTGGCTGGCCATTGTTTGGGGGCTCTGGGTTTTTACAGCATTCCTGACAGTTTCCAAACAAGCTTACTCTGAAATAGGAAACCACAAAATTTCAACGTGACTTCAGGAAATACTCAAAAGACCCAAAGACTAAAGGCTACAACATCTGATTCCCTGCCCTGTGTTTATTCTGTTTGGTGTAAGGGTAACCATTACAAACAAAAAACAAACAAAGATGAACCTGACTGGCTCCTGAGAACATCTAAATCAGCCTTGTGCTACGTTTGATGCTCAATGAAAGAAGAGCTTAACGGTATCCACCTTGACTTTGATTTGTTTGCTGTATGTTTAGTGGACTCTTCAAACTTGAAAAGATTCATCTTTGATCATGGCAAACCGCACAGAGGCGGCAGAGAGCTTTTAATAAAGGACAAAAAAAAACAACTGGCACCACATCTAAGGATATCATTCTTCCCTTTTATTTTCCTCTTTGGAGTTATAAATACCAAAAGAATGATTTAAAAGTGGGGATCAATTACCATCAGGTATGGGTGCGCCCAAGAGCCGTCACATTACACGAGATGAGTCACGACTAGGAGAATGAGATCAGAGAGTTGCTACAATGACAATCATGTGCGGATTGCGGTGTCGCTCGACCAGTTACTTTGTTTAATTTCCGAAAAAATAACAAAACATTATCAACTTCAGAAACCCACTAAGAAAACAACCACAACACTGTAAACGCATGTAAGGCAATCAGAATGACTTGTGTAATGCAGAACTGTGTCGGGGGTAAATACACAAGGAATTTGCTGTCATGTGAACTGCTTTCAGATACAGTCACAATCACGTCACAGTGTTTTTAGGCACACAGTCATCTAAAGCTTCCAAAAGGGCTCGGGGCTTCCGAAACAAAGAGCCAGACTGTATATAAAATCTCTGTTATTCTGTTGCACTGTATCTAAACAGTGTATTGTTTGCACAGTATTACAGTGTAAACAAATCTGCCTTCAAGTACTTAGTGCATTTACATTCCAAACAATGTTATTTTAATGCATTTTTTTAAATAAAGCTCTGTACGTTTACATTACATTTATTTCTTTGCCAAACTCTTTTACTGAGGGGGCATGTATGTTCCGTGGGAATCAAACACATGACCTTGGCATTACTATGGCCCTACTAGCTACAGGATCTGATTTACAGAGTCTTTGCAAGTCCTGCCAAATTCTTTCACTTTATCCAGTTGTGGCCTCTGGCTACTAGGGCTGAGTGGTGTAATGGCATATTATCCTGCAATGGTACAAATGCATCAACAAATAAAAACTTTGCTGTACATTAGAACGGCCATCAGTAGGCAAAACTGCTTAATGCTACTTGCCGTGGATTTACAAGAAATTGAGTATTACTACGAAACCATCAGTATTATAATATTAGTATTAATACTGGAATAAAACACACTCATGATATAACATTCTGGTTGTAGACTACCATGACACACTCATAGAGGCGTAATTAAATTTTGAAGCGTGCGCGCGCACACACAGGACAGAAACCAAATAAGAGCAGAAATGAGAGGCCAGACAGTGGGGCCAGACACAGTCTCTTTCCATACTGTATGTGTGGAGTGAAGCCTCTCTCCAAATGCCAACCGCTTGCCACAAGAAAGCAAACTCCACAGCCTATGGATTAAATGTCCTCTGAAGCCACAGAAAACCTATTAGCCTCTGGCGGAAACTCCAGAAATGCTTGTGGAAGTCACCTAGGCCATCTAGATGGTACAAAGTGAAGCAACCAAAGCGTGCTTCAGAAATACCAGGCCCCACTTTATTCTCTGGATCCAAAAGTCAATCAGACTGATTTACATAAGTATAATATCCAATATCTGTTTTCGAACGTCCTTTTTGGCATATAAAGGACAGCATGCGATTGATGGGCCTGTTCTAAGCACTCCTTTCCTCCTCGCCGTTTCTACTCAATTAGAACTTCAAAAGACAGCACTTCAAACACAACTAATTTACAGAGCGGCCATCTGTCCGCCTTCTTATGCATTACATCATCGGTCTTGAACCCTGTGTCGCTGTTAAAAAAACGTTACGCAGAGACGTCAATTACAACAATCTGCCTTTATTACTTTAGTTATGAATTACTAATTTAGCATCAATTCAAACACTGCATATAACTACCTAGTCTACTACCCAAAATACTGATCAATAGGATTCCCGGAATGTTTGTCAGGTGTATTTACATTTTCAGTCCATCAAAATTGGATTAGAACATGTTTTAATAATTATATAAAGGCAGCAGTCACAAAGAGCGAATTTCTAGCCAATAAAATCTATTTTAGAATTGAGAGTAACTAGAAAAAGTATTAAAATGTATAATCACTACTTACGTTTACGATATTCAAGATTTTGTGTCTCTAAGACAGACCTTAACATTTAATTTAAATTTACAGTGCTAAAATTCACAACTTTACAAGACCGTGGGAATCCTCCAACAAGTCATATCAAGTGTCTTTTAGCACTAACATTGAGACAGTAACATAATTATGGCAGCTAAGCAGAACTGTGCATACTGCAGAAAGTTATAAATCAATGGCCTTAGAAGATCCCTTACTGGGCAATGTTATTCAAAGCTAACCTGCAGAGCAAATATTTGCTTGTTCATTTCCGCACCAACCAGGCCTCCACCTCGTGAAACAACAAGATCAGGTGAAAGAGTAACAGCACGATAATTAGTAGTTGCCATGCAGAGACGCCACTTACAGTCACAGAATGAAGCTGAATGTATCTTTTAAAAACAGGTCGGTAGGTGAGCTAGCTCACACCCAATCAGGGCTTGATGCAGTGTGTGATCATGACCTTCAGCAAATTACAAGCCACACCTGCATTTTGGTCAAGCTAAAGGCGCTAAAAGGGGACCAGCTAGGAGCCTTAAATTTGGCTAATATCACAGAGCATTCCTGAACAGAACGCATTCCGCTTTGAGTAGAGCACTAATTATAGCCTGCATAAACCGGAGCGTACACAACGTGCATCTCTCACTGTTTCTTTTCATTCTAGCTTGGCAAAAGCTTTTCTATGAAAAACATCACAGCTAATCTGCCCTAATGTATTTTTTAGATACACAGCAGGGGTGGAATGCAAAAGACTCCAAATGCGACCTACAACTGGCTCACTTAAGCACTAATTTCTTTTTTCCTCTCTAAAAGCATGACAGAGTGCACCGCGAGAGCCCATATCGGGTGTGCGTGTTTGTATTTGTGCAATGCACAATGAAACTCTGCTGGGCATTGCAGGACTATCTGAAGTCAAGCCAACGCTGCAATGAGACTTCATCCATCTAGCTGTACACAACCAAAACAATAGAAAAATCAACAAACCGCCAAGCAGGCAATTACTCTGGCTGGAATGTGCTTGCAGAGTCAAGGTTATGTAAAAACCCAGAGAGTAATACATTTCTAATTACCTACAAGTGGATGTTACAAGTCCACAGCGGACAACACGCATCACACAACCAGCCAAGTCTGTGGTTGCCTAATTTTTTGATAACAAGGTATATATGCACTGTTACATGTACAATAAATCAAACCGAAAACTACAAGTGTCATTGACAATGGAAAGTTCAACGCCAGTGGTTGACCAACAATGCAGAAGGGACATTAGATATTTATGCAGATATATAACCCAATACAATATAACCAAATACAAATAGCTTTGGCATACAGAATATTTGTGTATGTTCACATCATTCAACAATATTTACTCAGAATTCACTGAAAGTTGAAGAAGCCATTAATTTATTGACAATGCCGTCACAAAAGAGCTACATTTTTTAACTGGCCAAAATAGATACTGTTAGCATATAACCTCAGAAACACTCACCACAAAATGAAATTCAGATCTAAAGAAACATGACACACACCCACACACACACACTATTAAGGTGGGCTATCATTTGCTAGCATGTTCTTTCTGGGTGATGGGCCACCCGCTTCATCCGATTTGCTTGCTCTACTTACTGCATGAGGTGACTGACCTGATTAATAGAATTGGCCATACAGGAAGAGAGACCTGTTCCAACTGAAGCCATAATAAAAGTGAGGGGGTCAAAGGGCACTGGAGCCATGCCATATCCAGCTGCTGCTGTAGTAACCACAAGAGCTATGAAGGAAAGAAAGGGTGAGGTCATAAAATACAGCTACGTTTACTGATCAAGTGAACAATCACATTGCGAAAACTATTTCATAATTACTCAATAATTATTTCAACAGCATTGAAAAGTAAATATATAGGTTTAGTAATATAGGTTTCACAATAACGAAGCCTGTAAGGAAGACAATGTTTTAACCTGTCATTTTTTTTTATTTTATTGTGTGATTTTTTTTATGATTTATGATTATTTTTATTTTATGATTTTTTTATTTTATTTTATGATGCATATGATGTGGCAGTTTTATATCTGCCACTTCATATGCCTTTTAAATCTGTACTTACTTACATACATATTTACTATGTATCTACTGTCGAATTTGCAATATCCCCCCAGCTGTTTGTCAGTTATGGGTAGTCCTACTACGTGTTAGTGTTACTACAATTTCTCACAAGTTTACACTGATAAACAGTGCAATGTAATGCAACTATTTCACTTACACTAAAATGAATAAAGTGATCTGCACTTTTTCTTACAGTGTATACTGGGTACTAAACACTATTTCTCATATACATTGTATTGCCTAGGTAATGCTTAACTTTCACAATTCTTAAACTATACTTCAGATGTGAAATTTACCTTTAAATACTGCCAAATATGCTCAAATATCAGCACACATCATATATGTAAAAATCCTAAATGTAGCACAACTGCCTTGTTTGATCGCATCATTACCATCACACCTGTTAGTTTAAGCTTGGACAGTCGTGCGTATAACCCTGGTAAATCACTGTACTCCACCCTCAGCTCCTTCCACTGTCTGGCCTCCAAGCGGGCAGCCCTGACTGCCTCTGGTTCACCCTGGATGTTCTGCGGGTCGCATGCTGGCACTGCGGTATCAGACTCTGGCTTTACAGCTGGGATCTGATTAACCTGTCTGAGCAGTGAATCATCTCGCTCATCCAGAACAGAAGTTACAGGTTCCTGCTTGGGTCTTGCTCTCTGGCAGACAGCACTGCTGCCTTTTACATACTGAAGGTAAAAATACAGAGACAAAGCAGTATACGCATATGCTTTAATCCTGCTTCTAATTTTCATATAATGAGGATTGATACATCCCCAACCACATTTTATCAGTGTATCCAGTTGAAACATTTTTAAAGACTTTTACTTCAAAAGTACCAATATCAAAAATACCAATTCAAAAATACTAATATTAACATAATTCCTAAAGTCAACATGAAAACAACATCGGTTGAAAACAACATCGGCTGAAAATAACATTTTACATTGACTTTACAACTCAATACATCATCAAAAACCTTACATTTATACATGCAGCTTTACAAACTTTTGGAAACCAGTGTAATAATAACAGCTGAAAATGATCCTATTGAGCTGAATGCTCCTGTAAGCAGTACGGATGATGTTTACGCTGTTGTCTATACCTGTCTCTTCAGAAAGCAGAGGTGCTGGAACGTCATCCATTTAGCTTGATTCCTCCTGCAGAGCTGAATCAGACTCCTGGCACCCAAGTAACTCCTGGATGCATTGGAGGAGAGCTTCAGTTGCACACTAGCACCAACCAAACCTTCAACAAAAGTAGACAAGACTTAGTCTCTCTTTAGACATCATACATAATAAGATTCAGCATGACGAGTTCTCACGTGAGCCTCTTCACAGAAGACACACTGCAAATTCATATTATTATGTATTGTCATATTATCATGAGTATGTCATGTATACTCATATTTTTGAGTATAAAACATTATGTCACCCAGCTGCTCCTTGTAAACTAAAGACATTAGGAGAGTATAGACATCACTACACCTTTTATCCAAACCTGCTTTGAAACAATGTATTTTGTGGAAAGCACAATACAAATGCGTGCTTTCTACAGCAGGCAATTTCTAGGTTGGCTTATTTTTGTTAACATTCAAAGACAAATTTCACCATCATAAGAGAATACAATTAAAGTACACTACAGTTCATTCAGGAAACTATATAATAAAGGTGGAGTTTGACTGTTCTCAGAACAAGCATTTATTTTATAATTATATTTATTGATTCAACCAATGGTTTGATATTTTACCTTAATAAATGTTTTACATGGGATTATGTTACATAAATTGTTTCGTTTTCATTCCTTGCTTATTGTTTAAATTTAACTGAACAGCGGCTCTTTATTGACATCATGACCCGCTACCGAGGTATGCTGTCAATGAACGCCAACGTGTGTGCAATAATAAACTGTCCATACCAATAATGTTAGAAATATTAAATAGCGTTTCGTAGCCACGACTTTAACGTATGTGTCTATACATGAATCAGATATAAATTTATGAAAAACAATGCCCTGAGGTAAAATGTGTGACAGGCCCCCAGTCTCCTCAATGATATACAAAGAAGCCATATGGACTAGAATGTAAATGAAATGATCATTTGCATCCACAAACAAAATGCGAATAAAGTTAATATAACTGTATAAGTGTAAAGCCTTGTTTACAATTCTTAGTAAACAGTTTAATGTAATATAAAACGTGGTGCTATTTTAAGGTCATTCTGCTGCACCTGCGGTTGAGCGGCTAGGCTAACCGTTAGCTTTTTTTAAAAAACTTCACTCCAAAACAAATAAAGCACCATAGATAGTTTATTAATATAATGTTATCATGAATACCATCGTGTGGGAGGCATTTCCAAACTCCTGTTAGTCTGCTACATGATGTTCTGTACATGTTCTTCAAGCGAACGACCGGCTGTCTGTAAGTCCCCTTCACATGCTGTGGCGCGCCATTTTGACGTCGCTTGCGTAAGGAAGTACTTCCGGTGACTTGTTATGCACAAGCGCGTACAGTGCCACAAAACTGCAAAACCTCTATCTCTCTTGTGTTTTATGACTGCAAAACCACTGTTTGGATGAATTTGTATTCATATTACAGAACCAACTCATTTAAATAAAAATTACAAAAGCATTTATGGGTCACTTCTTTTTAAGAACTGCTTATTTTTAAAAAAGTTTCAAAACACCCAATTCAAAATCTTAGTGTACTATATTTTGGTTATTTTTAAATTAACCATATATAGTTCGAGCCTCCAGTATTTCTGCAGCTTCTATGCGAAAACCCCACCCCAGAGCCATGACTCCATTTTACATTCCAAACAAAAATTTGAATATCTTATGTTAACATTTTCCTGTCATAAATTGATTTGCACTTCATAATTTTGCTTAAGTGTATGAAGATTTAATAATGATGAATTGGCTTTTCAGGCCTACCCTGAAAAATAGTTGACTAGAAAGTGACAACTAACTCTGGTCTTTTTTGCATATTTTTGTTTATTTAGTCATTGTTATTTTTTGCATTGCTCTACAGGGCCCAAATCTAAACCAATACCACCAGATAACATGTAACTTTCACCAATAAATCTGTGCCACAGATGAGATTCAGTTAACTCTAAACGATCATCTGATTCTCTGTGTTGCTTTGCCTCTCTGCCCTTCTCTGTCCTCCGTGCAGCCTCTCCGCCTGCTCTGTTATTTATGTTTGTGATCACGCTGATGGTCAGAGCTGCAATAGGCTTCCGCCTGGTTCATAACTTACTGATACAGTAACTGACAATATCTGATAACCCAGTATAAAACAAATACCATTCAGCCTATCACATTGCCGCTGGTGTTAAAGTAAACTAAAGTGTTGTTTTCCAGCCCTGGGTCCCACAGAGAATATGCAGGAGTTGTAAACAACACCACATGTGATACTGCTCATGTCATCTCAGCTGAGAAGATCAATTTCCTCTTCATCAGTAAATGCACACAGCGGTTCCTTGATGATCTTGGATGCCTTCCTCCTGTATTACGGGCCTGATGCTCTTAACCAGGCATCCAAACCCATTTCCCTGATTCATCTCATACATTAAGACCGCTTCCTGGCCAGCCCTCCCATCTTCTCCTAGCAGATTACATGATCTAATCTACCCCCCCCCCCATCCAGATGTAGCCCTGATGAATGTCAACAATGCCCGGCGGTACATTCTAACAGCCACAGATACTGGACTCTTTCAGCACACAGAAACCAAGAGTTGTGCAACAACATGGATTTCAGTCTTAAACCGGCAACATTGTTAGGGGAGGTTTGATTGGAGTTGTTGTGTTGTTGGTGGTTTTTGTCTGACCTCTGATCACAATATAAGAACATTTCAAATGAGCCAGCAGTGTTTTATGCACTGCCAAGAAAAAATGGCAAATAATCAATGTTTTTTGTCTAAAAATATCTAAACCTTCAAATGCCACGTTTACTTTTTTTGGTGTATTTCTTTCTAAGAATTTTTTCCTCATCCCACTGTTTTAAGCATAAACCTCCCAAAGTTTTGTTAATAGAAAACAAAACAAAAATACTAAGTAAAAAAAGTTAGTTTTTTTGCTGTGCTTGTTTTTGAATGTACAGTTAAATAAATGCAGGAATGCAGTTTTTAGTTTATTGATAGGATCGTGCAGTGTTTAGTTATTTAGTTAGCCACTTTCTGCATGTGTTTGCAAAAATCTGGGATTAAAGAAAATTTGATTAAAAAAATCAATTAAAATGTCCAGGTGAGAAACTTATTTGACCTTTCTTGATGAAAGACGGAGAAGTTCACTGTTGTTTACCCTCACTGTTTACGACTGTTCATCTAATCTGATTGCCCAAGAATAACATAATTTGTGTGCTTGTTGACAATACATTGAACGGAAAACCAAGGATGTGAAAATTAGACCAGGAAATAATTTTGTTATTATAATAGATTACTGTAGTGGCATATCTGTTTGGAGAGTTAGACATTGTTAGAAAGGCGTGTTCATAATGAATAAGACAATTACATACAGATTATACATTTATATGTATATTATGTGATTTGCAAATACTTTAAAGCAGAATTTGTTGTCGGTTGCCTTAAAATAACTTTGCTAAGACAATATGGTAAACATGTGGTAATGGTTCTGTTTGTGTTTGAAAGTGTCAATTTGTAACCCGGGATTCTAGTCAGGAATGCTGATGGTCCTTTGTGCTTTCAGAGTTTTCTTAAGGGCTGCCCTCATCCTTCAGAACAGACACCTACAGTGGCCATTGTCATACAGAATGTGTGTGATAATTGAATTAAATGCTTCACAGGGTAAAGACTAAAGATATGGAGAGGTCATAAAACTAGACAGGCCTTCACATCCTGCTCACCACAAGGTTTTTAACATTGACCAATCTGAGAGGCAGATGGCTTGAGGGGCTTCAGAACAATGTGGCTTGATTAGGTGGATCTGCTTAACACACGGTGCTTTTCAAAACACACAAAACAAGGTCTCATCCACTGTGGTGGTCTTTTATCATGTCAAAACATAACATCTTGAGATAGACTGTAATTCTTTCAGGGCAAATGGCAGAATAAAGAAGACAGGAGACAAACAGAACAAAGGGATTGTGACTCAAATATATTGAAGGGTTTCTGTCTAAGATTTGTGATGGAACTATATGATTTAATTTAGAAAAAGATTAATCAGAAATGAAAAGCAGTAACTGTTGTTACTGCTAAAGGTTATCATAGGTTATCATAGATAAAAGTTTAACATTACAGTTAACAAAAGTTTACAGCTCTCCTTTCATCATATTGAAAACAGCACCGTCATATTCAAGACATATCTTGTCATGCTCCACAGAAGAAAGACATTCATATGGGTTTTGCATAACATAAGTATGAGAATATTATGACCGTTTTTTGAATTTTGGAATTATTCCTGGGTGAATTATTTCTGGGTGATTGTGTTTGTAATTGCGTTTGATTAGGAAAAGTTATTAGCAAAACTGATAGCAGAATGTTGGATTCAATCTAGTCATTTTTAAATCAATGTTGCATTCCTCTTGTTAATATAATCTCAAGATTTTGCTATGTGTCCGTGCAACGTCATGATGACATACTGAAACAATTGCGAACAATCATGGGCCCCAGGTTGTGAAAGCTGAACCCTAAGGGGCCATTAGAGAACATTTAAAAGTGGGAACCCATAACTCCTCTGTGCAAACTTTCTGCGCCACTTCTGAGCCAGTCAAAGTCATTTTTTATGACTGTTTACATGTTCAGCACAGGGGGCTGCGCAAAGCAAATGGCAATGAAAAACATCCCAACTGCTCCCATAAACCAACCATCCCAATAAGCAGAGGGTGCCATGACCTGTCATCACTCTTGCTCACCAATATACGATTTACACACTCTGTCCTGTGGGTTTAAAAACTAGCACTAATCCTTCTGGAATGGCCGTTTGAACTGCCGTGGAATCTGCCCGAAGAGGGAGGATAAAACCGAAATCCAAGACAGACAGCCTCACAAAACTGCGAGCAGAAACAGATGCAAAGAAGCTCCTGTGTTTATAATTGATTTTCAAGGGCAACATCTTGTTGTCAGAGTTTGTCTAACAAGCTTTCGCCTGGCGCCCTGGTGCTCGTCAACCGTGGGCCGTCAGATGCGGCTGCCTCTATTTTTTCCACTTGAATGCCATCATCCATAAATTCCAGGATCAGCCAGTGGAATGGAATTATTTTAGAAGATTGTCTGGAGGTCTCATCTTGTGAGATGTAGATAAAAAGGGAGCGTCAAGTTCACCTCTGAGATTTGCAACTGCTGAGAGCTTAAACGTTAAACAGTAGAGTAGGTAGATGATACTCCAGACAGATTTTAAAGAAGAGGACTTATACATTGTCAAGTCACAGGTATTCCCAACCCCCCATGTCTTTATTCTGTGTTTACATCCAAGCTCTCGCTTTCTATGTGAAACTCAGTGGCTAAGCCAGTAATTGGCCATGGATCATCAATCTTACAAAGCTTCCCCTTTCACCCAAACTTGTGAGAAGATGAATGGAAGTAAACCGCCTCCCAGTTGCCAACGAGCAGGCCATGGGTGGAGCGACCAAGTAAGCCTGCGGTCTGTGAGAAACCACAATGTCGAGTCCTACTGAAAAGTCCATCTGGTTTATGTCACATAAGCAGTTCTTTGTGTCAAAAGTATATGAGACGCTTCGTGTCCCTTTGAGGATGTATGGCAGGCAGACAGGCAGGCACATTGTTTGCGCGGAGCTGGGTGTAACGCAGACATACTGTATTCTAAGACCTGTGCCAATCATCAAAAGAGTTCCTCCCTCCTTATATTACACAAATGTCTTTAGTATGGTTTCTGTGCCCTGCATGAAATTGAAAATGTCTTCGAAATTCCCATGTGAAGAGAAATGACTGTCCGTCTGTCTTCAATCAAGTTCACATTCTGGTTTCATTCGGAGTTTCTGCCTGATTTATTGACCGAGTTACAGTGTTCGGCAGCCTTGTCTTTCATTTCTCTCTTGTTGTCTTTTGTCTTTTTTCTGTCTTGTCGTTGTTGGTAAACGAAAAGAAAGACATCTCATTTCTTGGGAGCCAATAATCCCGATGCCATAAAACATGCACAAAGTGATCCCTTTTAGTTCTGCGTGAGGTCACTCGAACCCGGCGTTGCAGTAAATTGGGTTTGGCTGAACTCTGTATGTCCACAGTTTGGCCTCCACAGGACGTGCAGGAAGACTCACAAATTTGTCGAAAAGAGAGAGATGGAGTCAAGCAGCTTGAACAGCAAGTGTGGTTTCTGGGGTCACGACAATGTCTCTGCATTTCTCTTCCACTGAGATACAGTATGGGTTTCCCATCAGTCTGCGAATGTTATTTATTGACTTGAATTTGTCCAAGTTGGCCCATGTGTCCATAAGCGAGCCCCTGTGCCATCGCTCGGGGACAGAGACTCAACGCTGATGAGCCTCAGTCTAGTCCAGCTCTTCAAAATAAAAGCATGAAAAACAAACTGTGTCCATTTGTCCTCAGCATCCAGAAGTAATCAGTGGTGTCATTGCGCCCGTAAATCTCCCGTCCGGCAGTGACTGGAGTCCCGGATGGGAATACATCCCTCCTCACCGTAAATCACGAAGCATCTTTGCAGAATCCGAGTTCAGCTGTGCATTTCTCAAAGTGAGGGGTGGGGGGGACCAAGACAGACAGCCAGAGCTGCAGCAAAATGGGCCACATCTATATTCCTGCAGAGATAAATATAAAATGTCTCTCTTTTTCTCTCCTTCTCACTTTCTTTCCGTATATCTCTCGCTCTCTCAACCTTCTGAAGCAATGCAACCCTTCAAAGCACTGAGCAGCTCTGTTTCAGAATGCTGTGAAATTTGATTTAAAAATAATCCTGTTTATGTCCCAGCAAAGCGGCTTCCTTGTGCGTCTCGTTTTGGGAAATGACCTGTTGTTGAGCCTGCAAGACATATAGCATGACAAACACAATGGTAAGTGCATGAAAAAGTCACGCAAACATATAGACAAAAAAAACATATGTTGCCAGTCATGAAACAAGTAACAGTATGGTAAGTATATTTAAAAACAGATTCTTTCTTTTGAAATCTTATTCAAACACAACTATAAAGCTCTTTGGCATTTATTGTTTAAAAATACATCATTTTTAAATTTCCTATCAATAAAATCAGACATGTACAACATCTTTCTTATCACAACTTGGCTGACTAAGACATCTGTTTTCATCTCTGTAACTGTATGTCTTCCATGAGCAGGCATCTGAAGTGCCTTACATTGATTTGGGACGTGCAACTTAACTTGATTGTGTAGGCATTGCTCAGCCTGCTTTGCTTAAGAATTTCAATATCAAAAACCAAGCAGATGTTCCAGTCCTGTGAGTCAGATTCAAAACAGCACACAACCCAGCTAACAGGGAACGCTCTCTAAAAGTTCTCTTAAAGTTCTTAAAAATGTTCTTGCAGTAACATTAGTAGAACTTTTTTCTAACATTATATATCAAAAATGTTTATTCTTAAGTAGTTAGTGGGACATTTTAAAAAACATTACAGCATTAATAAATGTTTGCATAACCAAACAATAACGTTAATATAACATATGAAAAAGAAAAGTTTTGAATGTTCCTATAACTTTCAAAATAACATTTGTAATATAATGTTAGGGAAATGTTCTTACAACCTAAAATTGTTAGCTGGGAAGTTATATGGTGACCAATATCATCTTATCATGACATCTTTGTAAAAGAAATCCCATTATTCAAGACTTGAGTGTCCAGTCATACCATCAGTTGACTTAAGTAAACTTAAAAGGTTCATTCATTTCAGGTGTAATGGAATCGTATTGGCTGGGTTTTTAGCTGAATCCGCTGGACAGGAGGGGCCCTGAAGACCACTTCATCATCAAACACACTGAGATCACTGCACAAACACACTAATGAGACATCAAGGTCACTATCTGTCTTGTGTAAAGAGTGAATCTCTGCAGCTGTGATACATTAAAGACGTTACAGTGATGGTTTGCAGGCATATTAAATAAAAACCATTCTTCTGGCTAACATCTCTTAATAGGCTAAATGTTTAACCTTTGTTTAAACATGTTTATGTTTAACCTATATTGATACTAAGAGCTAGTGATTTAACCATGTAGGATTTACATTCTTGTTGGTCTTTCATATCAGCCAATCAGATTCGAGGATTATGCTTAGGGATGACAACATCATTATCAACCTTATCAAAGTTTGCTCTGATCTTAAGGTAAGTTATGCTAAAGGTTGAGGACAGACACTGTCCCATGATTGTTTGATTAGAATGTTGTTCCAGGACCAACAAAGGAACAAAGGATTCAGGAACATATCTTGATTGGTTAGGTCAGGTTAGGTTGGGTTAGGTTAGGATTGACAGGAGTTCAACAAATGTTGATTTGAAAGTGAAGATGTCACACAATCACAGCCAATCAGAATGTTTGATGTGTAATATACAGTTCGTTGGATTAGCATTTCAGATTTATGACATATAGGTGACCCATAATAGAAATATAAGGAAAACCAATCATGTTTACAGAAGAAAATTGTTATTTTTTATCGTTAGTCTTTTATTTTATTTTTTGCAATGGACTGTCTAATGGTCTAATATGTTAAAACAAAGCTGAATTGAAAACTTAGCTTTAATAGGTCTGGCCTGGTTAAGACATGGCATAATGCCTATACAAACACAATTTTATCCCATAATCCCCAGTATTATAAGATCCAAACAAAACAATTGCTCAAAACATCTGTCCAAATGGTCATCACAGACAGACCTCTATCTGAACCAAGAGCGTAACAATTCCCATTTATCAAGAAAGCCGCCATTGTTGGTGGTCCATGATATTTACTGCCTTCTATTCGCTAGACCTACACTCATTTTTCCAGCCCCCCCTCCCTGTCTACAAAGTGCCAAAATGACAGAGTGCAATAAGGGAGCACAGTGGCACAGAACGCACCAATCCCATCAGTGCATGACTTTAATTATCGGGCCACCGGTTGGGCATAATGGGAAAAAGGTGGATATGCAAAAGACTTACATTATTCACCCAAGTTTTTCTCATTTAAACTTCTCTCCCTCCTCCTCTTTGTTCTTCATCTCATTTCTCTGAGACTGCCCAATAATTTCCTTTTAACAAAAAACATTTGCATAAGTGGAATTATCTGCACACGCCGCTTCACACAGAAAGAATGAGCTCGGCACAGCGGCACAGGTGGCTGAAATCAAACTTTATGGCTCAAACTCTCTCTTTAAGTTGTTTTCTGTCTCTCCCTTTTTCATTTATCCCATGTGCTAACTATCTGTCTTTGAGTATAATGGGTATCAGCGTGGCAGCGCAGTTACTCCCCAGTGTTCATAACTAGAGCACTAAAGCTGGTGTAGCTGAGGTCTCTTTGAAGAATGAGAAATGCTGTCAACCGGATTTCATCTAGAATTTACTCTGGAGTCAAGGCTTCTATGAAGGCTTGGCTACTGCTGCCCATTATATTACACTCTAATGGGATGCACGTCTGTTGTCCATATGTTTGCATGACAAATGGACACCTTGTTTTGAGATTTGTATCGCCAGATGTGATGCTTGAAGATAGACAGCAATAATCCAAATCGGCTAAATATTCCGATTTATAAAGTAAACATAAACATTTAAATAAATCCCTTTTCATTCACATCTCTTTATAGTTATATAGTGTGATGAGTGAAACCCGATATTCGATGGGAAAAAATGCAGGGATGGAATTTGATTTTATCTATTGGGAACTGATTGAGCACGTCATACTAAAATGAAGCCAGACCCCTTTTGTGGTATATTTCTAGTATAGTTGTGCAAAAAACAAAACCTTTAGATTGGTCAGGACCCCAGTAAGATGGAATATTGATTTCCTGTTGACTATAAAATGCCTGTTTGAGATATTGTCAAATATACATATCAAGAGTGTTGATTTAAAGCTTCATTTTTGGTGCCAACAAAGCGCCAAGCTAGTCATGCAAACATATGGACAACAGCTGATGAATTAAGCAGATTGTCAAAAATATATTCACAATCACACTCTATGATAAGCTATAAGTAAACTGTGAGAGAACGCTGTCATCCTGCCCTTACTTTGAGACGTTAAAACAACAGTCAGGAGTGCCAGCAGCAGCTGTCAATCATCCGCTGGTCATCCTCTCACTTAAACGCTCCACACATTGAGCTTTGGCTCCAGCTGACCTAATTTATAGATTATAAAAACCTTCATTAGACTGAATTCCAACAGTTGTTATAATAAACAAAGTCTGTAAGGAAAGCGGTCCTCCAGACAAGTCAAACACTTTACATGACTTGTCTAACTGTGTGTCAGACTGAGAGGGAGAGGGGATGAGGTCAAAGGTCAGCATTTGAAACTTAATATGGCGGCTGTAAGAATCCTCATGAAGTCTCTTTTTCATATGTCTGTCTGTTTGTTCAAAATAAGGTGTTACTTTTCTCAAGTTAAGTGAAAAGCTTCCTTATGCCAAGTGTTTATCTACAACTTAAGAATATTAAACAACCCTGCAGAAAGTGTGTGTGCGTGTGAACGCCAAAGGTGTCAAAGCACAGGCGTTGCGATGAAAAGGTGCCCCACTTATAAGGTTAAAAATTGGCCCCTGGCCTGAAACCAGCTTGTACTGGTTGGAAAAACTATTATCTCTTGTTAAGAAGGTACACTTTGACATTTAATAGAGTTTCAATGTTCAGACTATGTTCAAGGAGTTCTGAGTGCTTTGGAATCAAATAAAACAGTATAACGTGAAGAGTCAAATAGTTTTTTCTATCCTCAAAAGCCATTTGAGGCAGCTTTGCTATGCCGGCCCCAGACGTTCTTGGCAGACTTTGATCGGTTTAAGTAAAATCGTTCAGCCACAAAACCCGATGCATGCCGGAGCTGCACTTGAATAACAACGATGACAATAAAAGATAGACTTTGATAATTGCTTTGAAAGTCTTTGAAGTGATTTTTGGCACATTTTGGCATCAATGGCAGCCTTGAGGATTGAGGTCAACATTAGCATCCTTCATTCTTCTTTTCCATTCGTCCTAATCTGCATGTCATCTTCAATAGAGAAGGTCTCATTTTGCCTCTTAGACCCTCCCTAAAGAAACTTTTATCACTCTGAAATTGCTCTTTCATAGCTCAGGAGACATTATGTATCAACTATGTTTCATAGCTATGAAGTGTGAACTTCATCTCAGGTGAAAAAATTCCTTAGGAGAGATAAAAATAGTAACAATGATATTTGACATTCAGTAACAGTACAGAGCCACAACATTATTGTGGATTAAAAATCTTAGATAATTTGGTTTTATATTCATTTGATGATTTGATGTTTGAGGTTATTTTGAAATCTATAATACTGAAAAGTCTTAAAGAGACACACATGAGATGCACTGGAAATTTTTAAAGGCAGGAACTAAAGTCAACATTTAATCTAATTTGTTATTAATCTGAAACTGACTTGTAATATTTCTTTATTTTGTTTATTTCCTCCCCTCATCTGCCCAATTTTTCTTCCATTTTGCTGATCAGATTTTTGGTTCTAGAAGCGTGTTCATAAAGAGAGGCAGCTATAAATAGCTGTGGCTTAATTTGATTTAAACAGAAATGGAAACATGCTGTGACCCTTAAATTACAAACGGCTGGCAGGCAAGTCTGGTAGACACCTGTGGATGTATGTGCACTAAAATATGTTGTTTTTTTTGTACTTGCCTGATTATTGTAACATAGGTTGAAATGTAGCTTATGCTATGAAGTTAGTAAATGACACTGCAAGAAAGGCAAGGGGTCTTGTGAATTAACCAAGTTTTTAAGCTGTGTGTGGTCCACACAGACACACATCACAAGCGTGTATATGGGAAATCACTCTGAGGGTCGTGTCTACTTGGTTTCTCTGGTCCCAAGAGACTGTGTTCCACACATTGGAAGTGGTGCATATTTATATGAACTTAATATCTCTGGAACAAACTATATTTTTAATTATTATACATATGCATTTATATATACAAATGATATATATATATATCTATATAGATATATATATATAGGAGAAACATTTAAAATAAGGTTTAAAATTACACAAAGCATTAGAAACTCCATGAAGTTTTCTGAGCTATCAAAAATCATGAGCAACATTTTGGTACACTTCTGCTTGCAGCGCAAGGTCTTTCTGTCAACCCTCTGTCTCTCTGTTTGATTTATCCAGCTTCAGGAATGCTCTTCTCACACTTCCAGAGTTTATATTTTCTGCTTCTGCTCTGAGTGATGGTATCAATCATTCCTGGGGACGTGCTCACAGCTCAGCATGACTGAGAAGCTGCAAACATCTTCACCCAAGGCTACATTTTCCAGGTTTTTTCGCTGGAGGACTTTTGAATATATAGTTAGACATATATTTGTGAGACTGTACAGTTTTATTCTGCATGCTTGGCTACTTTGTTTTATGAATTTTGAATGCATTGTTGCTTTTTGGAACACATATATTATGTAAATAGTTCATATTTAATCTATTTCTAAAAAAAATAAAAAATATATAAATTAATATATAAACAAGTCTGGCTTAAAGACATGGCTCAAGACTAGCCATGTCTACTGTTCTGTGTGGTACCTGTTGTGTAAGACTTCTGTTCAAGTGTAAATAAACTGTTTTAACACTCTTTAAATAAATGTTTTGGTTATTATTTGGTTACAATTTTAAATTGCTCCAAGCAATTATTAAAAGGGTTACATGTTGCTGGTGTAAAGGAAACAGAGAAGAGGGTTTTGGGGTTTAGCGTGAAGCACCTCCTTGCTGGCCTCTGATCTCTTTCTCCGAAGACGAGCTGGAATTCTCTAAGTATTGTGCGGACAGGCTTCCTTCCAAACTGGCTTCATTCTCCTTAAAAGCTTTTCAAGAGAGAAAAGGAGAATGAATGAATAACATCGATAGCGTGCACAGATTTTTAAGGCACAGACTGGGAGCGTGGCACGGTGCCTAAGCAAACCCTAAAGCAGCATGCCCAATTTCAACCCATCCTGACACAATGCATCATGTTCTAGGTCTCATTTTCTAAAGACTAGAAAACAATGGTTTCTTTGAGTATAATCAAACTAACTGTGACAGAACTGTCATTCCCAACAGCATTGCCATGGTTGAAGGTGAGACTCAAACAGGCAATTCTCTCCTCATGTTGAAACTCTTTACATAGAAACTGGAGACTACAAGCATCTGGGCGAGAGCTTTGAGTGTTAAAAAGAGTGTAAGATGTGTCTATGCCTTTCCCTGCCTGTTTGACAAGACTGGATTTTATTTGAAGGCTCTGAGCTGATATCAGAGGAAGCTCCAGTTCGGCGGGGCTATGGAGAGATGTTGTGGAGAGTGAGGGTGGATTTCTGTTGACAGCACCATGTGAAAAACTCATCTGTGGCATTCTTAGAGTTTCATATTCAGGCTTCTGACAGCCAGAATTCCCATGGAAATCCAGGAGAGGCCTTAGGGAAGATCTGTGTCAGATACTTCACAGGAGATTCTGTGGAGCCTTTCGGAGTCTCCTGTTCAAAGAAAGACTCAACTTCTGTCTAAATCAATACTGCCTTTGCTTCACCTTCCCTAATCTTTTTAAAAGCAAACATACTAACCATTTTTTATTAAAATATCACAAAATACATGAAAATAAATATACATATTAAAAAATATTAAATGTAGAAATACACCAATAATTGCTTATGAAAAGAACAGCATAACTGCTTGGTTATGCTGGTCAACTTGCTTAACCAGCTGAATTTTGCTTTTCAACTGTATGGCTTGCTGGAACACCAGCTAAACCTGCCCTAAAGCAGCACTAAAAACATTTGGAAAAATGGTCTAAGATGGATTGTTAGTAAAACATTTCTAGCCAAAATGTTTATATCTGTACTTAGGCCAACCCATTATAAAACCACACTGGGTTTTTATAAAAAAACACTGGGCTGTTTCAACCCATGGTAAGTAACAACAACCCAGCATAGGGTACTTTGTAACCCCAGCATGTTTTAGAGTGCAGGCCTGTTTCAAATGCTTATTTTTGAAGGTCCTTTTTTAGAAGGACATCTCTGAGGCAACCTTGTTCCTCTTTTCCGAACAAGTCTTGTTAATAATTATTGGTCGATGTGGACATGTGCAGATATCATTCTGCTTGGGTGGGCCTGAACCTCCAGGTAATCTCAGCCTCACAGCTGCTGTAAACGACAATACGGTATAAACTGAGACGCGGTTAAACTTTGGCTAAACGTCACCATGGAGCACTACTCGTTCAGCACAGGTGTCATGTTTAATACCTGCCATATATCAAGAGGAGAACAGGCAAATAAAATAGGATGAGTGCCATATGGGATGGCGAGGAGTTAGAGGAGTCCAGTCATTGTTTTAAAAGCTTCCTCTCAACAGCTCTGTTGCTCCACTATCTGGACACCGTAAAGTGCGTATGGTTACTGTGGCAACTCATACGGTTCTTTAGACACATCAAGCAGCCAGTGTCTAAAGTATATATTACTATCTGACCTTTGGCCAGAGGAAATGTCAGCAAAACAGCTAATTTATTAAACAAAAATTAAATAAATGCAGATAAATATAAATCCTTCTTACTTTTAATTGTGTACAAGTGCTGTTCTTTTTTATGCAACACGTGTGTACACACATAGATTTGGTCCATACAAGACCTACGTCTGCCAATCCTAAAACCAGACTTTTTTCAATTGATTATGCTTTTATATAAGTATGAACTACATGCTGAGTTGTATTGTTATGCAAAACGAGTCAGATCAAGCTATAATGCAGAGCCTTTTCATTTCTCCTCCCAAATCAGCTTCTGTACAGATTCGGCCCGAATCTCAAAACACTCTCATTTTCTGATTCTGCCTGCTCCTCTCAAATCAATCAATCATGCTAAATTGTTCGTCGCTCTAGCGCGCAGTCTTTGTGGCTTCAAAATGGAGAAACAAATCAACCCTCACATTTTTTGGAGCTAAATTGCTTGTTCTTCGTCAAGATATGGAATGTCCTCTTGGAGGACACTAAAGGACCCTAATGTCTAATTAATCTCAACACTTAGTAAGCCTATTCTCCTTGGGCTTGCATGCAAGAACTCACAACACACACACACAAACACACACACACTACAGTGTATGACTCACAAAAACTATAAAGAGCGATTATAAAAAGATGCTTTCTGAAACAAATGGCGATTATATAGTGCAGGGAATGTGGTGCAGTTCATTAAAAGGTGATTGATGATTAGTGGTCTGCGTGACATATGCTAAATGGGTGGATGATTATCATCTGAAAAATTAAACACCTCGAGTCCTTGAAAGCGTTCAGCTTTTCTCTTTTGCTTGTGTCTGTCCGAATTCTCTCTGGTGATAAAGCTGAGTTTATTTTCTCTCATTACAGACCTCAGAGGCTGGAGAATGGACAAAGAAATTCAAGTGGCTGTGAGGTTTCTCCTGGCTTATGCATGCTTGGACGCTGAAAAACAAACACAAATCTAGCTAACAATTTTAGGCTGTAAGAACATTTTCGTAATGTTTCCATTAAGTGACAACGATATTAAAAATGTTATTTTGAAAGTTCTAGGAACATTCGAAATGTACAGTTTTTTAGATGTTGTATTTACGTTATTGCTTGGTTTTAAAAATGTTCAGACAACATTCCCTGTTAATTGGGACGTTTTTCTCTAGAAACCATAAGTAAAGGCAGTGTATAACCATCGGAAAACATTGAATATCTCAGTTGGTCAAACTAGTTATATAGTTTAACTGAGGATTGCAATTTTGTAATTTTTTAACATATGTTTAATATGTGTAAAAAAGCCATGAACATTAAATAAACATACACAATAAAGTATGTAATAACTAAATTTTTGGTCACAACAGGGTTGTGCACCAAATGTGAGATATTAAGTACTAAATACACTACGCAACATTTTTGTTTCAGTTAATTTTGCAGACCCTTCTAAAAATCGCAACATGTTTTTTTGGGACAGCTAAAACCTCCTAGCTTTGTCTGTGTGATTCGTCATGCCTGTGAAAAGGATGAACCCAGATTAATCAGAGTGCCACTTGTCTGTTTAATGTTAATGATTTATTGTGGACTTGCCCTTCAGCTGACTGTAACTGACAGACAGATTTTGACAGGAAATTGCTTTTAGCCAACTGTCTCTTCTGTGTCCTTTCTGTGCTGACCATCATTTTTCATTCTGTCCCCTCTGCAAATGAAAGTGGAAGACAAAGAGAGAGGAAGGAGACAATGGAAAATTTCCTAAAAGCTATGAAATGAACGAGAAAAATAGGAAGCTTGGAACAGCATAGAAAAAACTGGAAATGCTTCTAAAACTGCATGCATGAAATACATGTATTAGGTATAAAGACCTCGTTAAATCCTCGTTTTAAGGTTTAGGCATTTTGTCAATCTTTATTGACTTGCAGGCCATTTACTGATGCTTCTTGTATTCTATTATTTTTACATGACAAATGTCAGATTGGACAAAGTCCCATAATCTTGTTTTCAAACTTGAAAAACTATAGAGAAACTGATTTCTTAAACAATTACAGCAAATGGGAATCAAAAAACTGTGTTCTGAAATTTGAGTTCTGGTTCAGTAAATCATTCACTGAAATTCAAATTGTTTTGCTGGAACTTGATTAGATTGCTGGAACGCGATTGCTGACATTTTTAAATCATTAATAATGATTCTGAGGGTTTTTGTTTGCTTTTACAAAATGATCTGCCATACACAAATTCCTAATTGTTCTATTTTATTGCACTGTACCTCTATTAACCCAAAATGACCAGTATTGTACAACAGCACAAAGTCGGTTCTGTAAGAACTGTGAACATTTCACATATTTGCTTATTTTGGTCATAGATATTTGGAATGACATTGCAAAACTTTTAAAGAAAGAAAACAGGAATCATATTATATACTGAGGTATTAAAATGCATTAAATGACTGACATCATCATGATGACTTCATATCTTAATAATTATTTGGTGGTCTGCAGACAGGGTGGGGAAGGTCTGTATCGCTTATATCAAACACATATTTAATCCTCAGTTTCCTGAATAAAACAGCTAGTCTGAGCAATAGAGGTAAATGATCCAGAGGAGAAATATTTGTTCAGTGAAAGTCATTTGATGATATGATAAGATTCCTATTTAGCATAACAAATAAAATCCACTGGCTGCAAGACTTCAAGACTGTCACCAACTCATATGACTGACAAAATTCAAATCTTACTTCAGTGCTCTTAAGCAACATATCTCTCCACAGAAACTCAATCAAAGCAATGAGTCAGTCAACCTGCATAGCAACACATATGTGGTCAATGTGTACCTTAAAACTGTTCTCCAATGAGACCCACCAGATGCTGTATCTATGGCTCAACAGACTGACACAGTCACAGACACTCACAACCTAGTTATCCTGTGTCACAATGGTGATCTCACAAGAATATAGAGCTTTTGTGTTTTTATGTGATTTATCTTGCAAACATTACGATCGTTACGCTGCACTCCAGGGTTCAAGAGAAGGTCTGATGACAAGCCCAATTGCAGATTCCTTCTCGATTTTCAAAGTATCAAAACTCTAATGTTGCTCCAAGATACACAACAGAGAAGCAGTTTTTCACAAAGCTGATGGAAATTCGAGAGTTAACTGCAGAGATATCATTTTGAAATTCAGTGCTGATGTTGGCAAACATCCCGCACGCACATTTTGGTGTTCTCTCTTTACCCATTACAATGGCAAGTCTCTTTATTGCCCTCTCTCCACATAATGATGTACCTCTTATGAAGGAAACATTTTTGTGTCCGTGTAATGTGCACTGTGCCTTGTTCATTTATAAATCTGTTCTGCGTGGAGCAGTGTCCATCTGTAGACAACCTGATGTTCTGTACAATATAAGCAGCAAAATAACTGTGAAAGACAAAAAGGCCACAAAGTGTTGTTGAGCTAAATCTGAAGGTCATAGAACATATTTCTAAGCTAAGAAATGCTGGATGTTGCAAATAAATATACAAATAGGTAGAGATACGGTATACATCGCTGCAATTTATCTCTAAACTAATGCTCAGGACTGACAATGTCAAATATGTTTCATGTAAGTGTTAACTTGGTCTTAAACGTGGCCTAAAATTTCAAGGAAAAAATACAATCTGACAAAATGAAACAAATGCTGACCTACAGTAAGAATTTAAAGATACAGAATCAATGAGGATAGCATAGCTTAGATCATTTGCTCTTCGGTATCTTCTGACTCCAGGTCAGTGCACTGAGTTTGACACAGTAATGGTCTGTTTTAATCTCAATCATCAGAACATCTAATACTGCCTTTATCAACCAACGCTTCACAGCCGTCATTCAAGGATGGACTGGTGGACTGTTCAAAACATCATTACAGCTAATAATCTTCATTTCCTGAGCAGAATTCGTTATTTATTTTGGGTAGCTTATTCACAGCATATTCTATTATTACAGGTTCATAATTGGACTTAATTGGATGATTTCTGTGCCTTGGCTCAGGTGAAGGATGCTTGCCAATGCACAGCTGTGAATGCAAACATTCAGATGCCTTTTGAAGGAACCTTTGAATGGGTTCACATACGCTGTCGGCATGTCGCTTGTGACAACTGACAAATTGCTTGTGAAACTGGAAGAATTTGTGCAAAATAGAAAAATGATTTGCTCTAGTTTGGTGTGGCTTGGAGAATTTCCTCTTGGCTGGATTGCGTTGTTTTGAAATGCACTGGAGCAAAACGAACTACATACTACGAGTTCTGGAGATGAACGTGATTTAATTACTGTTTGATGAACTAAAACAAAGAAAGTTTGTGGTGAAGCTGGTATTTCTTTCCATCTTTAGCCAGAAGCAAACGATAGAACGGCCCATTTGAGGTCTGGCAGAGGCCTCCTGTCCAGTCTAACTTTTATTTAGACTTAAAGTCACAATAAACTGGCTCGATGAGCACATTTTTTTTAATTTGCTGTGTTGATACACGTTATTTTGAAACAGGAAGTTGGGGTGGGACATATTAAAGGGTTATTTTTTTAAATAATCAATAGCCTTTAGGGTATGTCTTATGTCTAAATGACTAGAAGCATAAAACATTTAAACAATGGGTCTTTAAAATGTTCTAATGTTAGATTTAATGCATCCCAGTGCAACAAATCATAATATATTGAAAACAGTGCTCATTCCTGTTCTTCAGGTATCAACCTATCAATGGCTTTCTTATAGTTATCTCTAAGTGTCAGGTTGGGATAGGAGAAAGTAATCTATTTAACATAAATTACACACTTCACCTTTAAAAGTACATACTTTACTACCACACAGGCACAGTAAGTACCACTTTAGATTCTGCTGTAGATCTGAGAATAGATTTAATGTTCCACTGACCTTCTTTATTGTAAAATCTTCTTACACTAGGTGGCATCAGATGGTACCAACAGAGGGTTCAACATTGGTCCAACACGGGTGTGGTTCTTCTGGCATGGTCCTGTGGCTCGGAGCCTAATAGAGACATCTCAGAGGCTATTAGCACAGATGCTTGTCTGCTAGTGTATGCAAATGAGGTGCACACTGAATCAGGCATCCCCATCAACACCACCTGTCTAACTCTAACACACACACACACGTCCCCCACCTTCCCTCCAAACACCCAGCCCAACCGTAAGACTCTACCTCCCTGTTCTTAATCAGCTAGCACATATTAATTAAAGCAGACACATTAATCTTCATCTGTTGAATCTGAAGAGCACAGTACCACTGGAGATAAAGAGAGAATAGGAGATGAACACAACAAGAAGGGAGAAGGATGAGGTTTCTGTATTTTTAAAGAGGTGTCCTTGAGAAGACATGTTGAAGAGGCTGGTGTGGTCAAGGAGGACAGCTCTGTCTTCTGTATGTGACAGTGCTGGCAAACGTCCCAGCAACAGAGGGAGGCTTTAAAATGTCCCTGATGGGTATTTACATGTCTGCTACACCTCATTTACCTCCAGGCAGGAGAGCAGTTGACTATAGTCTTAAACCGACGAGTTAATGCCTGTCGCTAATACACATATACTGTACACATATACTACTGAACATCACACAGTTTTGCAAACCCAGAGGAACATGATACTGCTCAGAGGTTGACCTTCCATTCCCCACGAGGCTTCTTAGTTACCACTTATGTCATTTTCATTAAACTAATAAATGTCTCAAAAGTTTTTGAAATTTAAATGTGGTAAGCAAAAATCTACAGCGAAATAATAAGTCTCAATTTGCTTTTCCATGTTGTTGCTCTCTGTATAATATACAAAACGATTACGTTTTATTCTGTATATAGTTTATAGACATTGCACTCACTCTCTCATGCTTAAAGCATTAGCTATTGTTTTCTAAGCACCATTTAACTACTGACTGCAACTTTGATATTAAACTTTAACAGTATAGTTTTCAAAACATGCTCATTGTACCTCTTACTTTGCGGTAAAGTGTGTTTCTGTTTACACCAAAATATTTTTACGGGAAAAAACACATTGTTTCACTCTGTTTTGTCATTTTTGCGGCTGACCTGTAGAGACTGGCATCTGTGGTGAAACTCAGAGAGAAGGAATTCTGTTTTGACCGAAGAAAACTGGCACCGCCTTAAAATAAAGTGTAAGGAGACTCAGTGTTTTGCTTCATTTCCTCTTTTTGCTGTGGGTAAGCTGTCACAATATGAGTTAATTAAGTTTGAGGTGGCTGGAATTTGCTGCCTCATCAAGTACAACAGGAACAAAACAAAACAGATGTAAAGTCCAGGGCTGATATTTCAAACAGAATTCACATTTTAAATAATTAAACATTTGAATGAATGTCATTTATCCCGAAGCATTCCTAAATAGATACTAAACAAATCTGGTCATTAAACCGAAAGCACCATCCGTGTTAAATTCTCTGAGGGGGAAAGATGCCACAGTAATGCTCATCTGGCTTATTAGAGGCCAATTGCTCCTTGACCCCAGATTTGCATTATTGACAAGGGCATGAATGCTTTTGTTCTGTATTGCTGTAAAGACAAGACAAAATGATGGCCTGGTAACAGATGGCATACTGAATATAATCACTGAAGTGGTGTTACTTTCTTTCCTATGGAGTATACTAAAGAAAACAATAAATCTAATCTAAATGAACTCTATTTTTTCTGGCTGGTCTGCTCGTAGTCTTATTGTGACAATTTCAATGGTAAATGCTATTTTAAAAAAAGTCAACTTTTCCATCCTCTGCATTATTTGCATATGTTTTAAAAACTGAAAATTCTAACAGGGACATCTGGCATATAAACCTTTAAAAAAAAATCCTCACAAAACGGAGAAAAAGCCCTCACAGAATTTATTACACTACATATAACTGCAATTTGTAATTTATTTGAAAATACTCACCTTACATTTTCATAGAATAGGTTTTGTATTTAATTCTGCCTGTGTCCCAGTTATGGTAAAATGACATTTTCAGTTTTATTCTCAATATCTGGAAAACCCTTTATATTCCAGCCTCCCTGCCCACATCAAACTACCAGTATCAGTGCCTCAACTGCGTCTGTGCTTTGCCTCATATCACCGCACCATAAAACTCCACAACACTGCAGAGTCATTACAGCCCATAATGACAGGAGAATGCGATGTGTCGCGCACAACCTCCCCGCCCATTGAGGGGAATTTCTGTGTTTAATATCCCATAATGTAGGCAACAGAGGAAAAGTACCGGCTAATGACTCATCGCCCGTCGTGATCTGCTAAAGAGCCTTGCCACCCAGCAGGTACGAGGCCACAGCTAAGGAACAAATCACAATGTCCCAAGAGACTCTGGTGACTAGCGGCATATGTGTTCACAGAAAAAGCCTGCAGAAAGCTCTGGTGATTTATGTGCCTGCTTTATCGGCCTTGTTCCTGTTGGGTTCAGGGCTGGCCTCACTTTCTCTACCGCTTAGTTTTTACTGTTTTGAGATCAGCGAAAGGATAGTTAAGAGCTGATCGCTTTTGCAGGGAAACCGTACCTCTAAAAATCAGCTTAAAGGAGTGATTTTACGTTCATTTTAAATTTGGACTTGTTTCCCCATTAAGTTTCCTTGATTTAAAATCTCAAAAGTTTCTCCCAGACTGAAGTGAAATTAAATGGAGAACAAACATAATATATCTTTCCATAACATATGAAAGAACAACGATTTCCCACTGGGTCTACATGTCACTCAACAGCTTTAAAAGTGCACTCAGTAAGTTTTTCTTTATATTGGCAAACTCTTATCCATCCCAGTGGTCTTGAACTTCATGACATCTACTGCTTTAAATTTGTTTAATAATTGCTGCTGCTCACAGCAGAGCTGTCTGTTAGTCAGCTCTATTAAGTAAAATTACTTTTAGCAATAGTGGTTATAGTAACTCAGACAAGAAGTGTCTGGTCATGTGACCTCAACATGGCAACCCACCACAAATCAATCAATTATTATCTATTATGAGATACACATTGTTTTACCATAATTATATTTGTCATAATTATATATACAGTATATATGTTTTGCTGAGGAAAAAACGATTGAATGCACCTTTTCTTTTCAACCATACAGTTCATTACAGTTTTTTTAAACACACATTGGAAAAACCCCGTATTTGACAACAACAGCTTTTGACCTCACAACCAGGAGCAGAGTGAAGTGGACTACAGAGCAGCTGTCAAAGGTTCTGAATACAGATTGAACATCTACCCACAATCCCACAGATGCAAGTTCACTGCGGCGTGCCTGCCATCTCAAACTGTACGCCGAAACCACAGCTGCATAAACATGTCACAAGTATGCAGTGCCCAGGTGTAGAGATCTCTCTGCTGCAGAGAGAGGTGGTCTAAAGAGCTCCAACCTGAGGAATGTGGCGTCATATTCAGACCAAGAGGTCATGGAAGCTGACTGCATTGAATTCAACTTTGTCCCCTAATCACAGTCATCATCATTATTTGTCTGTGAAATAAGCTCACCTGGTGTGCCAAGTGCAAATTGTTGCTTGATTGAGACCTAAGACATGCCGTGCAAGAAACAATGTTATTCCTACAGTTCCCAAAAGACCTCAATCAATTGGTGTCCACTCAACTTAGAAATAACAGAAATCAAATTTGCAGATTTGTAGCAGTAAGCTTTACGTGCGGGACCTGACGGTCAAGCACATTCAGCTCAGTCTGTAAAAAGCATTAAATGGAGAGTTAAACTAAGAAAAAATGCCAGCTTTTGACTCATATATAAAGCATTTCAAGGTACAGTTGAACTTAAATGGCTTAAGTTACCAGACAGAAGAAACAAAGATTCTTAATAAGAGGCAACTGTCAATGACATCATGTGTGATTTGTAACTGCCTTGAAATATATCCTGCCACTTCTAAACAGTAGTAGTGAAAGTTAATCTCCACTAGTTTTGTCACTTAGAAACACTTGACTAACTTGAAACTAACCTTAATAGCATAACCTAGATTGTTGCATCTTGTACATTTCCATTCTGGTTATTTTACAAATGGAGGAGGTCCAATGTTCAAACAGAAGATCTTTGTGCATTATAAGCATATGCAATGTATGCAAATTTGTAAATAAAGGGACTAAAACAACTAATGGTATCACTTCAGTTCTTACATTTCTTTTGAATACATACATTGTTATGGACACTCAGTCTCTCTTGCCTCCCCGGATGGACCACCACTGTATCTCCTGTGATCATCTCCTGCCAAGCCTCAAAGCAGTTTCTTGGCATTGTGAGTTGAACTGAGAGCTGCCTTTCCTAATTACTCAATATGTAAGACTTCTAATGGCATGACAAAGACCCAGAACAAAAAAGTGCTGCAAGTTCTATTCATTGGGGTCCAAAGACAAACACTCTGGGCAGAATGACTGTATTGGCCTAATTTCTCTCGAATGTCTGCAAGAGGCAAATTGACTTTGTCACTCTGTCTCTCTGAGGTGTACCTCGCATTTGTCATGAATAACATTGTGCCAGATGCGGATTCATAATGAGTGTTTGTGAATGCGTGTGTTAGCAAGACAAGGAAAAGATTGATGACCACATGAAAATAACCAAATTTCAGTTGAATGTGCCTGTCTTATTGTGTGAAAGACATGGTGCCCAAACATACTTCAAGCTATTTAAATTCCACCCTCTGTTTCTGTGTCTGTTATATAAACTCTGCAATTAAGTGCATGCCAGGAAGAAATCTTCATTTCCAATGCTTTACTGCATGTCCCACCCCCTTTTAAAATGAAGGGAGTGTCACCCAGGCCTTTAAAACCTGACAATGACTGCAAAATAAGTTTATGCAGTCAGTCTAAAAGTACGCTGGAATCGCAGAATTATTGATATGCCATTAGATGAAATTTCTGACTAATAGCCATGAGCTCACATTGACCTGTTGTCGAGCTTATGAAAAATGACAATTGCCAGCATCTACTTTTGATTTATTACAGTGAGCAATTACTGTCTCTGTGGCAAATGTTGTGTAAAAAAATGGCTGAAGCTAACTGCCACACATTGAGACGGTTTAATCTACCAGCGGATGTGTGCAAAAGGAAACCGTACATCAGCAATCCACGCGAGAATTCTGTTCTTCCTGTCAGCTGAGTCACACATGGTGGAACTGATAGTATGGATTTATTTGTAGGTCTTGCTCTGAATAGGATTTGATTCTGCAGCCAAATGTTTAATAAACAGTTGTACTGACCTATATCAGACTTTAGATTAACTGGATGAATGTTATTCATTTTTTAAACGTTATCAAAGTGCATCTTTGATTTAGGTTGGTAGTCCTGCACAATGGAATAATCATTATAGTAACATAATATACAGAGGCACCAAAACATTTTTGGGGACTTAAGTGCTTAAACATATATAAATGTCACTGCATGCAAAATATTAAACTTGTCTTGCACAGTAATCACAGGTGTAGTTCATCACATTAACTATGGATATAATTTCCACAAAGTCTGACAACCTGAACATTTCCAAACACATTACACCAGTACATTGTCTTGACCCTTAATTTAATCCTAGCAAACCTATTTTCTAAAAGTATGTTTGTGCTATAAGAATAATATAAAGATATTAATTCATTTTAGATGTGGCATATTGGGACTATTGTATACAGCACTGTGAACACCAGAACCACTGATATTACTTACAAAGAGGATCTAGGCTGCTTAACATCCAGTTTCAAGCATGCAAACTCATCCACTTATGATTTAGTGCTAAATACAAACTGAGTTCTAGTCTCCATGGATGAGAGCCATGCAGCCACTTGCTAGCCATCACTATTTTGTGATTTAGGAACCTCAAGGGTGGCATCCTTGGCTGCCCTGTAAACGCCCTCATCAGTCCTGTCTCCGTTCTCAGCCCTGTTGCTTTTATAAGCTGTCCTGATATTGGTTCACAGCCTTCAGGGATACTAAATTCTGCTGAAGGTGCTAAGCAAAAGGATGAGAAAAAAAGGAAAAGAGAATGAAGGGGAAAGGCTCCACTGCCTCACTGATTTACAGCTCGACTTTAATTGGGTTGTAAAATCAAATCCAGTGTTGTTTCAGGAATGCCAAGATGTGATTCCGGCACTGTTTACAGGAGGAGCCAGACAGCCAAGGACACTAGGAAAGCTGAACAGAGGAGAAGAGGTGAAGAGCAGAGCAAAGAAGAGAGGAGAGAAGAGAAGAGAAAAATGAGAAAAAGCAAAAAAGAGAGAGGAGATGAGATGAGGAATAACAGTGCAGCAGAGCAGAAAGAGCAGAGAGGAGTAAAGATGAAAAGAAAAAGTAAAGCAAAGAGATGAGAAACACACAAAGAAAATTATAAGTACAGTACAGTACAGTACAGTCTGCTTTACTGATATTAAAAACGTGATAGAGCGCCATATAATAGCCATTATATGCTGTCTCACTACTGTAATATTACCAAACAAGCCATTCATGGTTCTTTTCTCAAGCCAAAATATTTTCTATTTGTGCAAGACCTTATAATTTCACAAACAGGGCAAATTACTTTGTTAACAACTGTGGTCATTAAAACTCAGTCCAACAGAACAATAACAATACCAGAAAAAGTTATTTTTATCAACCAGATTGATCTGAGCAATTACCTTGTTTCAATAAACCAATTTTAAAAACAATCTAATCTAAAAGCACTTACGAGGCTTATGGCAACAGTTTGCACATCCAAAAGCATCAAGTCTGTAACATTTGCGGTGAACTCCCGAACTCTCATTATCCGCCTCTAGAAAATCACATTCTCCATAAATGCTGCTCTCTCTCCAATAAATTACATCTGTGCCCGAGATACTGCTGCATTATCTCACTCATTATTCTGCAACGGTGGGTTAGGTTGAATTGTTGAAGGCAGTTAATGTAATTGGATGCAGGAATATGAGGGTAATCCCATCTATACATGTACAGTAAATGCACATTGCACTCAGATGAAGTTCGCTGTAATTATGTGTACCTTCTAGGTCTCGTTCCAGCGTTCTCACATTTTTGCTCAAACTCTGTCTCTCTGAGGAAAACGGAGCAAATCTGCAAGAGATGTCAAAAGGAGTCCATTCAAAGGCTACACTTTAAAAAATAAAGGGTCTTTAATGGTTCTTTGCAGTGCTTCAGGTTACAGAATCCTCACTGTAAGTTATCAGATAGGTTATAGGCGATGGCTCTTTAAGGAACCTTCATTGTAGGTTTGTAAGATTTGTGTGTTGATTTCTAGGTTCTTTAGAACCTAGAATGTAAAACCAGAAAATAGATGGTTTTTCAAAAAACAAGAGAGAAATTAGAAATTGTTATTAGTCGAACTTAAAATGTTCTCCTATAGCATCAGGCTGTAAAACACTTTCGGTTCTAACATAAGAGTTTGTAGCCATTAAAGGATTTAAACCCAGCCAAACATTTAACTCAATGTCTCACAAGACCTGCATTTTAAACAGCATATTTGTCAGCACATAGAACTTAAACGTGCAATTTTACAAATTTACAGTGCCAAGCTATTTAATTGGAAATTAACATCCATATGTCTCATAATGAATTCGGTTCTTCTTTTAAATTACCCACTACGCCAAGTGAACCAAATGGCTGTAAAATAATCCGCGTGTACCCATCATTAATCTAATAAATGGAAACATCATAACTACTGGGACCATTCACATCACTTATGCATTAATATGTTCGCAAATATGTGCAGCTAAGGAGTGACTAAATCTGTGTTGAGCACGTAATGGGACCATTTACATGTCAAACAGGTAGGTTTCATTTAGTGTGTGGCACTTTTTTCCTTCTGTTGACACAATATAGGATAACCCCCGATTGGCTAGATGGAGTAAAAAAAGAAAATGGAAGCAAAGGGAAGAGAAAAGCAAAAAAGATGAGTGCCAGTGTTTCTAATTAATCATGCAAATCCTCAAGCTGGCGGATGGAGTTTTGAAATGAAATTGACGCTTTGGATCTCCACTGCATGTGTTAATCTCTAAGCACGTGCCTGGTTGAAGACGGTTTGTCGTTGTGAACAGAGAGTTCAAGAGGTTTCTTATTGCTTTCTCTGTCCCTGCGACTGAGCCACTGCTGAACATTTATCCTCCACCGACAGGCCTCTCCCTCTCCTCCATATTCATCAGGCATTTATAAATTATTCTCATCTCTTCCTATAACGACCAGATATGCCACAGTGTGCCAGAGATTGGTCTGCAGAATTGGATCTTGCATGATAAATAAGCTACAGTTTCTGGAAGGCTAAATAGATAGAAAAATAGGAAAGTCTGGAATAGCATGACCGATGTATGTTTGACCGCATGTTTGGCATGTACGAAACAATTTAAATTTAAAAATGTAATAAAAGTAGAAAGAACACAAGTTAAAAAATGACATTTAAATATAATGCACAATCATTAAAGGTTATTAACAAAATTAAAATGATCAGCTAGGGGTGCTGTAAAAAAAATCATCAAACCGATCATTTCATATGAAGTTGTAATAGGGAATGGGATGGAACGCAAATGTAACAGTGCAGGCCCAGAGGGATCTGTATACTGGCAAATGTTCCAAAATTTCCAAAATAAACGAACAAACGTGTCCATATAGCCAAGAATGACACGTGATGCTAAACTGTGACTGCTGTCCAAAAACAGCAACACAACACTATGAAAGAATCATGAGATCACATGACGAATGTGTGCGCCGAGTTCTAGCTCATTCTCTCCTTCCTCCTGATGAATGTTCTTTATCTTCTCTATCATTAATCCTTCTGTTTCTGTTAAACTTACTGTTGTAGTCAAATAAATGAAAAAAAATAACATAAAAATGTGGTCTGTCATAAAGGACTAGTAACCCGACCTGTGCCCCAACCAGCCGGATCAAAATGTCTATGACACATGCACTAATCACATGTCTGGGATTAGTGCATTTGGTAAAGTATTAATGTAATTTACAATACAGGAATGGATCAAAGGCGCTGATGTAGTTGCTGGAAAGAGTCTTCAGAGCTGAGAGACGGGCAGGTCACCCATTCTCTCGTCGGCCATAGCGTGCCACAGAACGATTTGACAGAAGACACCTCGGTCTTGGAAACTTCCAAAAAAGCCACAAAAAATAAAAAAAGTTCTGCCCAAGCTTTCTTACTGTACTTCTAAAAGCATGAGTTTAGTCGGAGTGAAAATTATTACAGCTGCAATTATGCACTAAATACTACTGGCTTGAGTAGCGAGAATTACTTTGCGTGCTTTGACAAGCTAACGAGCTGGAAAAGTTTTCAGCACATCAGTTTGTCATTTGTGACATAAAAGTAACAATGCTTGCTGTACCCTGACGTTTATTAACAACAATTTGTGCTCATTTAATATTATTGCTTATTGCTATTGTAGTGCCAATATTACTATATCTGCCCAACAAGCTTACATTATTTTTTCAGCCTTAATCCCTAAACAGACCCACTGAGACATTCTTAACCTTGTCCAATAGCTGCTGAAAGCATAGAATACATATTTACATAAATATAAGCATATGGAAAGAAATGAATGCCATATCCGTCCTTAAAATACAGTCTCTGCAGAAAGATAACGCCTGCCTATCGGTGACAGTGATGGGAGAAAGCTGGACCCAACGCAAAGTGGCTTTGATGGAAAAGCTTTTAGATTTGTTTAGGGAGAGCTGACATCTTCAAAGTTTCTCAGTGGCGTGAGATGTGAAGTGGTGTTGGCGGAGTGCAATGCTTTTTGTGCTTAAGCAAAGATGCTCAAGAGTGGAGATAAAGCTGAGAAGAGTGGAATGGAAATTTTGGATGTGTAATATGTACCATTTTGCATAACAGGACTTATCTAAACTATTATACATCTAAAACACACAGTACACATGTACACACAGAAATACACAAAAACACACACACATACATGCACACAAAGTGTGTTCCTAAGGCGTCCAAATCTAAAACATGCAATGCTCCAACCCTCCTTAAAACCTTAAGAAAACATCAGTCTATGACTGCAATCATTTACCCACAGATCAAAAGACACAAATGTAAACACAGGTGCAAATACTTTTCAAATGAAAGTGTATACTAACAATTGTGAGGCAAATCTTTTAGGTAATGGACATCAATATACACTACAACATGTTATTGTCATTCAAGATGCATAAGCTACAATAACAAAATGCTTTCTATTCAACATTATGCTGTTTATGTATAAGCCACACAGCTAACAGGGAACGTTCTCAGAACATTGGCTGATGTTCTCTAAAATGTTTCTCGAAGTTATCAAACAGCAGAACATTCTATATCGTATATATCAAAAATGTTATTCTTAAGTTGTTAGTGGAACGTTTTAAAAACATTACAGAATTAAAGTTTGAATGAAATTCTTATAACCAAACAATAACATTATTACTTCCAAAAAATGAACATTTGAATACTCCTATAACTTTTTTATAATTTTTTAATGTTTACTTGCTATCTCAAATGTTAGGCAATTCCTAGTACAAATGCCCCGGGAGGGTCGCCTGAGGCCAACCATTGAGACTCTCCTCTCTCCATCCTTGCTTAACAATGGCAAAGAAGCACTTACACTAACCACAGATGTCTTCAATATGCATGACGGTCGTAACTTTCTCAAACCCACAGTACAAAGTGTCCCTGTCACTCTTTGTGCTTTAGTTGGCATTGTTAGGTATGGTTCTCTAAATTACCTTTCATAGCATGATTTATGCTCTGTTAAATTCACAATCCAGCCTGGTTTTTGCTTTTCATTATTTCAAATGCCATGGTTTTTAAATTTTCGCCAAAGGCTTTTTTAAAGAGCAATAAGACCAAAGGCAAGCGCCACATTGCAAACCAGGCAAGAAATACACACCACTGTAGGGTTCTGCAAACCAGATCGGTTTGGCTGTGGAACAAACATGCTTTATTAGAAAAACTAAAACACACTATTACTGCTTTGTCACTGGGATCTATATATCAAGCTTTTTGTGACCACTCTTCTACCCCCTATACTATATGTACAGGCCAACATCACCGGTAAAACTGTAAAGTTAAAATGTCAAGAAAAGTGTAACCCAAACAAAACATAAATTAACCATTTCAACATAAACTCAAATTGCAGTGATACGCCCAACCCTTAAATTAATCCTGCAGCCACCTCAACCAGTCCACATTGTAATCATCACTTACTTTATGTACAAGTCAAGCACACTGCAGGTGACGGGCTTTAAGCTGCCCTCGTTCTGCCAGACCCCCAATATAACACCTCTTGTGTTCCAGGGTTTCAGAGCCAGGCATTATGGCTGCCCATATACCTCCAGACAAGGCATTAAATAAAGCTCAGAGACTGTGACAGCTGGGATATGGGTGTGCTACAAAGGTCTGGCTGGGCCTGAACATTGTTGAATAGGACCGTCTGCTAGACAAGTACTCTCTCTAGTACAGTGAGATTATATGTTATGTACGTTTACATACTGCATGTGTTTTGAGATTAATGGAAAGCACGTAAAGGCGGACAAAAGTGTTTACATTTAACACACTGCACTGTGGACACTCACTGTAAGCTATGCAGTTGTACAAAATGTTGTTTGTGATGTCTGGTATGGCTGGAATGCTCTTGGCCTGATGGCGTTGTCTGCATGCTAGTATTTTACTTTTCTGAGTATGGGGTGTAAAACACACACCCACAAATGCAAAGTTTTATCATGAGCCAACAGGTCATGTAATCAGAATGCATGACACCTGACAATCAGCCTCTCAAAGCAGTTGACAACACCCACAACAGGGAGAGGGTGAACCCCAGGCTGAACCCATGAGGATCAAATCCATTATCCCCAGCTATAATAACTGGAGCCACTGTGTCTTATCGTCCTGTCCATCTACTTAACTCTGTATTTAAGCTCTTCACTGTACGACTGGCTGAAATTTACAGCTTCAGATGTTGTTTAAAGACAGAATGTGTGACTAGCGGCTAATTCTATAAGCTAATGAGGCGCATTGCATTTATCGCTGACATAAAGAACCACATTTAAAAAATAAACAGTGTTTATTTCCAGTGTAGAACAATAGCCAAGTCATTTGTGAGGGATATACCTTTGTAACCCGGCATAGCTATGTGTTACAGAAAGCTTGTTGAAGCTAATGTTGTTCTAGCTCAGCTGGAGCCTCTGCAAACCAGCCTGACTGCCTCCACATGGCAGGGGGTCTCTGACCCTGTCACAGCTACAATTAAAGTTGATTGACACAACGACTCAACCCTCATGCTCAAATACATCCTGTGCGATATGGTTTGACACAGTTGTCAAAACTGGGAAGGTGAAGTCTGCCATTATTGGCGACTCTAGGGGTAAAGCTTCAACAAAATAATTGCATTAAGGCCGATTACGAATGCCCCGCAGATCAAAATCATGTGCTCATTTTGCTTCCAATGGATAACATTTGTCAACGAAAGGCACGTTAATGTAGTTTGAAAAGAGCAGAGCAGTACTTATCAGCAGGCAGCCATACCAACCGCTGCATTTAAACCCGACTTCAGCAAGCACGGACATTAATCAGCTCCAACAAATAGGTCATCTCCTGTGATGCCCAGGGCTTTCAGCCAGCACACCTATATATGTCTCATCTAAACACACTGTGACATGAGCTCAAGAAACTCCCAGGTGTTGTCACTCATGACATCAGCGTTCTTAGCACAAAGAAAACTTTGAAAGAGACTGAAACTGCACTGCAAAAATAGGGGGGAACAATCGGGGACAACAGAAAGATGCAAGATATGTGTGTTTTTAAATATAGCAAAAGGTGAAGGTCGAATTTATACCAGGAAAAGCAATCAACCAACACACAGTTTTATATGAACGTGCAAAAAATATGCAAACATGCAAAAAGCATCTCCAAACCTAAAATTAAGCTTGTTAAAACATACCTGTATTTTTGTAACTTTATAGGTATATTTTTATCATTATTTTTATACCTATAGTATAAATAATAAATGCTTTTAATAAATGCTGCTTTATTTTGGAATATAGCATTGGTTTTGGTTTTGTTTTTTTGTTACTTAATGAGGACGAGGGCAAAACATTTGAAGCCTATAACTTTCACTCCGTACACCCTGTGCATACACCTAAACTTGCTCAAACACCACAGCTCGATCTGTCAGCCAAAAGCTTATTAAAATGTCATTGACCCTTAAACTGCATATTTATGCTGTGTTAACTGAGCCGCATGCCAGAGACATGCACACAGACTCATTGTCACTGAGCTGGGCTGTGTCAGACAGACTGTGGCAGTCAGAGATAAGCTTTATTGCACGATGTGTGCACAGGCTCCGTTTGATTGATGCTTCTCCATTATTATCAGGCCATTGCGAGGTAATACATTCGGGGGTGTCATAAAAGCCCGGGTCTAAATTAGTTGTGTCAAACTGTGGCGACAGCCCCGTCTTTCCTATCACACCATCGAAATGAGGTGGCACTGACACGCTGACGACTGGGGGGGGAGGGGGTGGTAGTTAGAGTCAAAGCTCAGCGATAGATACAGAATTTTTCTCATTAAATAATATATTTTCTCTCTCTGTCTTTGTGGAATGCTAAATTTTCGCCGCCTCAACTGTCTCTACTGAAAAGGCAGCGAAAGCAATTTGAAGCAGCCGAAGGGGTTTGAGGGAAAAAGATCTCACTACTGCTAATCTCTAAAGACAACAAGTATTCAACGAGAGGCTCACACCAGCGCCCCGGCTATCCTCCCTTCAAATTCCCAAGCAAACAAATGTGCAAATCATCTTGGATAATTAGTGTGTTCAAAAGAATGGAGTCCAATCTGTGTCCCAGCTCTCCCTTTTTCTGTGCTCATTAGAAGTGCTGTGGGAGGAAGAAATGACTGGCCGGAGTCCTATTTTATCACCTGCTTGTCCCAGGGGTGGTAACATGAGCAGTGAGCTTACTATCTGTGCTCTTCTGTACAGGGGAGGAAAGCTTTCTTTCTAGCGGAAGGGCAGCGAGAGAGGAATGCTCTTGTCATTTGGAGCTTTAGGGAGGTGAGCTGGGAAACAGAAGTGTGTATATATGTTTGTGTGTTGTGAAGGAGTGAAAGACTGAGAGAAGGAGATTATATTATGTTTGTGTGTGGGAGAGGTTTGGCTTTATGCCATACATTATCATGTGTGTGTGTGTGTGTGTGTCTATGTGTTTATATGAATGTGTGTTTGGTGAGAAGGGGTTTTTAGATATGGTTGGGGGCTGTCCACCTAACTACTCATCCAGATGTGCAGTTCATTTCTTCCTCAGACCCCTTATTTGTACCCGTCAGACTGTTAACATATGTGCAGTACAGGACAGATTGTGAGGGAAAGAGAGAAAGAGTGTTTGGTATCTCTGCCAGTATTGTTGTTTTTAATCCGTTGCGCTGCACTGCAGTAAACACTATAGTTACATTCTTAACATAAAGTAACATAAGGTAACTTAAGGTAACATTCTTACCATAAAACAATATAGAGCTCACTTAAACCTCTCAGAAATGACATTCATAACTTCGCTCTTAGCATTGAGTATTTTCAAAATATATAAACGAGTGTTGTTATGGTGAACTGTGTAATTATAATCATTTCACAAACGATTCAACAACATTCTGAAGTGTTTCAAATAAATCGATGTGCAAAGACCTGCTTTCATTAATTACAAAATCACAATCAAACAGAAAGAACAAGTGCAATCAAAAAAGAACCTACTTCAATAACAGAAATATTGCTGATAAAAAGCTGCAGAAGAAACATTAATAAGTTCTTAAATTCATCTTCCTTTTAAGGCCACAGGGACAGAAACCAAATTATTATTTGTGCATATTTAAAGCATAACTATAATAAATAGTTTTAATCTTTTAAGGATACCAATCTGAGAAAAGTAAAAAAAACACATTGGAACCACTTAAATTTGCTGAGCAGAAGGACAATAGGATGTGAGATTTGACTTGAATCAAGAATGTAACAACAAGTAACAAAATATTTGTCCTCAATTACTAATTTAAAACACAGATAGCTTATCAGTCAGACCACACTCATACAAACAGAACCTATATCTCCCCTCTTGTGTAACCTGTACCTTCAAAAGCGTTATCAAGCACCTCCTCATAGCACTGGACCCCACCCAGAGTCGCTAAATAGAGTCTGTCGCCTTTGAGTCTCTGCCAGACTGTAATTTCTCGGTTAAACACAATGTTTCATGAGACCAACAGGTCAGCACAATTTTGCGGAGTATCAATTACACTGCAGCACTAAAGCAAACAAAACACGTCTCCATCGGCACCTTTGACAACATGCCTCTTTAGAGGCTAGTGGCTATTTAGGCACTTATGAAAATCTGTAATGGAGGCATCTGATGTCAAACAGTGTGTGCTGATGTCACAGCCTTTTTGACACTGGGTGATTTAAATAAAGTTAACTTTAAATAATCAGTTAAAGCAGACTGCTGTGGTTACATAAAATGTAATCATCAACCATGTCCGAAGTGAAAAAAATGCACAAAGTAATTTAGTTTGGTAGCAGTGCTTCTCAAACTAGAATAGGCGATAGTTCCTCGTTCGCAAATAACTAGATTCGCTAAACATTCTCTGTCACACCTGCACTGCACCTGTGATTTCTGAGAAAATGCTTGCTGATCTTACAGGATTTTTTTTTTAAAAGAAAAGTCTCTCTCTGAAAATGATTTGCATTCAGAATATCCCTTCTTGGTATATGACACTGTAAAGACATTACCCACAACATGATTTACATAGCTTGTGTGTAGATGTGTGTAAATGACCTATGAATGTTAATTCTATTGCATTATTTTAATAAAAAATACACAACATTGTTTAACAGTCTATATGCTGTCTTAGTGTATTATATGTTTTGTGTGACTATACTCTGTGTTAGTCCAGAAAGAAAATATAAACAGAGGAATGCTTATTGGTTGGAGGGGTGTGCCATTCTTAAAGGTTTGGGAGACGCTAGACCTAGAGAGCTGTTGAATGTTGTGTTTAAAAGTGAGCAAGCTGAAAGAGCAGAAACCAGCTCTTTCACACTGCCACCTCGCTCAACCTTCCCTCAGATGCGAAATCGCTCTAATTTGTCATGAGTCTTTGATTATGCAGTGTGGCTAACAAGGTATCTTTCACGCTCTGACGAATATTAACAAGTCATGGATGGCAGAAATTTAATTATAGTTTTGAGGTCTCATAAAAAAATGCTAACTGCGTAAATGAGAGTGTCGCTTATGTCCTGGTTAATGGCATTAGGGTGGACGCTGACATTAACAAATAGTGTTCATTACACATTTTCCATGTGATCGGGTCAGATCTTCCTGTGATGTAAATATCAGTGGGGGTGGAACCTCATGCTTAAGGATGAAAAATGCTAGCTGATTGCATGTGATAAATGTGTCTGATTGCAAATGGCAATCAATAATCTTTTAGAAATTATTATAAACATATATTTGTGCTCTTGCTAAGGCTAAAAAAAGTCTTAATAAAAACAGCAGTCTGTTTTCTTGGCTGCGTTTTCTTTGCTTTATCTAACTTTTTTTCGTTTTTCCACCCTCTTTGTCCTTTTGGCATTAACCATCACAGATACTTTTACAAATAGTAGTGTTGCGAATACAAAAACAATTAGTACTTATCATTTTGTTTTTAAATGTCAAACAGAGGATCAGCGAGTCAAGAGGAGTGCCAAAGAGCAGTTATTTCTCCGTCCAACTGTCATACAAAAATATTCCACAACTTAACTGCAGAATTTCCATGCTCTAAAGTTAAAGGAAGATGAACTGTTTCTGGACTTGCTGCTTGTACTGTACTGATTTAGACACCAAAATTCCCTGGACCAGTTTGAACACTGACCCTGAAGACAAATTGGTTGCAAAACAAAATCTAATTCTATCATCAACACCTGGAGTGTCTCAGGAAGAACCTTGAAGGATCGTACAGGAAAAGATATGAAGAAGATAGAAACTTTCTTAAACAGCATTCCTCATATCACCCAAAACCTCTGGTGTACTTAGAAACAATTCAAATGCCTTAGGAGAAGTTTTTAGTGACTTCTTTGACCATATGGACTATTTTACTTAAAAGAATGTGCTGTTCTACCTGAAGTACGTGTACGCATGTCCTATCATTACAACTACAGAGGTATAAACCATAATCACAGTACAAACCCATTTTACAGTCTTCAGTCTGTACTTCTGTTGAAACCACAGACACCAAAGTCCTCTGACACAACCCCTCCATTTGTTGGGCAGTGTGAATGGTGCTTACCTGTGCAAAACTCTGAATGGTTGCCAGGGTGGTTGCTAAGGTGTCTAGGGACCAGTTCTGAGCCTGATTTATTATCTCAGAAATAGTTTATGCCGGCCACGCCTTTTTTTGACAATGCAAAGTATAAACTTTTGGTTTATACAGTAGGCAACCTCTTCTTCTGCAACCCTCAACTTACTGTACACAGACCCTTTGAGAAAAAGCAGACCATGTCAATCAGGGGATATTAGAATGGATTACTCCTCAATTTGTGGTATTTTCATTTATATTCTAACACATCAGCTGAGAATAATCACATCTGGCACCACTCAAAATAATTTCAGAGGAATGTAGCAAAACCAAGTGCTGGAATGAATTAAATTTCATATTTCTGTTTAGACACTCTAAAAGGTGAAATGTCACCAGCTATTTTCTTGTTAAAGATAAATGCCCAAACAAATAACTGATACAAATGTGATGCTATTTACATTTAAAGATGTATAATGTATTTTTGCTCTGTATTTTTTTTTTTAATTGCAGTTTACAGGGATTTAAAGTCAAATTCAATCCAAATCTGATTCATTTTTAATTTACAAAGAGACACTCAATGGCAAAGAGGATTCACAACTCCACAATGTTTTTTAATGAACAGCTACTCACCAATTGGCATTTAATGAGCTGGGAGAGTTTGTTTAGGTCTCTAAACTCCTGACATCAGGCACGTTTCTGTTCCTGCAGCAGAGTAACAGGGAGGTCGAGAAGGGAACGCGGCAGACATTTGTTTATGTAAGAAAGCAATCCATCTAATGACTAAGTCATCTTCTCAGAGGGCCTCTGGTAGAGGAGAGTCACACAGGGAGGTTGCAAGACTCATCTCCAAAGCCTGGCCCATTAATGTGATCAATGCATGTGTGAGTGAGGAACTGTCTTGGCAGAGCATTGTCTTGGAATGGAATTTAGCAAGTTTCAATATAATTTCTATTGGATTGAAGCTGTCTGTGTGGACTGGATAAAGTATATGTGTCATGTTTCCATTGGTCCATTTGGACGTTTTAAAGTATCTTCCCATTTTTTTAATATGATGATTTATATTGACAAGTCATTCTCATTGGATGACCCCCAAATTTAATCTCTCTTTCTCTCAATTTTACCACTCAGACACCTCCGGGCTGGGTTGAGTCTTGCTGCCTCTTAGAGGATGGAATGTGTCACACACATATTGTGATACACACGCACACACATTTAATGCTTGGGGGCAGTTGTGGCCTACTGGTTAAGGAGTCATACTTATAACCAAAAGGCTGATGGTTTGATTCCCAGTGCTGGCCAGATACAGCCAAGCACCCACTGCTTTGGGTGTGTGTTCCCAATTTGCAGTGTGTGTGTTCACTCACTACTGCAATGTACAAACTTGAATGGAATATCAGGTCAAATTCTGAGTATGGGTTACCATACTTGGTGACCATGACACACACACAAAAACACACTGATGTTCATGTTTTATGGGGACATTCCATAGACGCAATGTCTTTTATTCTGTACAAACTGTATATTCTATCCCCTAATCCTCCCACAATGTAGTGAATACCAGTAGACACACACACAATTACATGTGCAATCACACTTCCATTTAATTAGAACAATAAATTCTGATTCATGAATAATAACACACTGACTTTGTCTATTGTATATTGAGGATCTGTGTTACCTATTGTCTGTATTAATAAAGCAAAACCCCATTGGATTATTCTTTTTCAAACCAATCTTCAAATCTAAATATTTAGGCAGCATCTCAGGTCTGAGTCTTAATTTGATTAAAAGCACGATTTATTTGCATTTCCGTGCTTCGGAATGAAAGCCCTTCCTCTTCAGTGCTGGAAAAACCAACACTTTGCTGGCACACCTGAACCACAGATGTGTATGTAGAGCTTAATTTATTTCCTGTCCTTTGCTTCAAAATTTGGGTGTAGACAATCTCTCAATCATTCCACTATTAAAGGAAAATGAAAAGTTGCATTCATAAATATTTTGTATAACGCACAAAGAGTATTTGTTTCATGCTTAGTTTACCTATTCTAATAAATACACTGTGTTCTATGGTCACTATGGTCTTTCAACCCATCCATTCACTTTGGTCATTTTACACTGGTTTCCACATTTTTGGAACAGGACTGCTCTTGTCTGTTGTGTAAGCAATCTGAGTTTTACTGGAGTGTTACCTCACATGCCCTTCGGTTTCTTCTGGGGTTCTGTGACTAAGCAACATTACCTGCCTGTATTTCTCAGACAGCACTGCCCATAAAGTTGTCTCTCTCATGCTGAGATGTCCCAAAGCCACACATAAAGCTGTCCAGAGAAAACAGGCCCCCACAGTTTGCTGTTGCGGAGAGCTGCCTGAGATTCACATCTCTGATGCATAACAATCTTCTTGTTTACTTGAGGTTTCTCCTGCCAGCCATAAAAGCATTGTGATCCTATTATCAAAAATAAGGAAAAATGTGGAGTCAGCTATTTACCTCATAAACATCTGTATTGCATTTTTTTTTACATTTCTGCAATTTCAGAATAGACTGAAACAAGTAAATAATGGGTATATATCTAAACTGTCTAAACAAATCACAGCAGATGCTTGCAATTATTTGCTGTAAACCCTTGAGTCTACTTTGCAATTCTGGGCACTCTATGTTAAGTATTCTGGGTAAATATAGCAAAGATGAAAGTGAATTATCTATTATTTGTATATATGCCCTTACATTTGTGATTCAGACCAAACGCTGTGGTGTATAATTATGTACTGAGAGTTTCTCTTCTGTGTTACTCAAGAGAACGAGAAAAGCACATGCTTGCACTAAAGTTGCAGTAACAAAACTGCAAAGAGAGGAAAAACAGAATCCAGAAATATACAAACACTGGCAAGAAATTGTGCAATGAAAAAGATGACCTCTTGACTAAATGCCTGTACCACAACAATCCTCTTTCGGCCTGCGTTTCAAATCTCAGTGGATTGGTCTGTCTGTTCACTCAGCAACAACACTGACCCTCTCTGCTCTCCATGTGGACCTCCGTCCCCACACATTCCTTTATCATGAAACCGATAATAATGGTGTAAAAACATTTGACCCAGGGGGCATCACAGAGGGACGGCCCGGCTATGGTTGTTGCCTCCTCTTTCTCCCGGAAAAGCAGAAAGGGTCAGGGTGTGATTTGTTAAATGCGAGTCAGCCCCTGCATTGTGTCCTCATCACAAGGACATCTGGCACAAGCAAGCCAGTATTTTGACTGAGGTCTCCATCTCTATTCTGAAGCAGTGGGCTGTGCTGCATTGAAACACTCCTTTTGCTTTCTCATGGTAATGACACAAACTACAGGAGCAGATGTGAAACATTTGGTTCTGTTCTTGTTCACTTGTAAAGAAGTAATGTGATGGTTTTACTTTCATTTCACCATGCTGTGTTCTCCTCCTTATTAAAAGCGAAAGAGAATATGGTAACAACAGGAAATAGGATGTTCAGCCTTGGTGGCCTAAGCACACTGAGGCTGGAGTGTAATTTGGGAGAGAAGAATGATGGATTAGGTAACATTAGCAAAAGATAAAATGAAAAACAGCCAAATCATTCTAAAAAAATGTGCTGATATATTCATGTAATGATTAATGCATATAAGAGAAAAAGTGGTGGAAACTACTATACAATAATGGGCCAAACACCCACATGTGTACTAACAACGAAGAAACACACACTCTCACTCTGTGGCTCACATTCATCCATGCATATGATGACGTGCACACACCCTGTAGATTTGGAAATGTTTATAGCCTTAGTCATGCAGTAATGCATATCTAAAATGATCTTATTAAACCATTACCCATACTGTGTAAACAAGACACTTGCACAAGAGCAAGGCTTGTTTTTATGAGATCAAACATATCAATTTCATACTCAAATTTCATCTCCCCATTGGTTTATTAAATCCTTATCTGTTTATAGCTTTAAGGTTTTTTTCTAAACAAAATGACAGAGCCTGATTTTTAATGACATTTTGTAAGAGATTTGGAGAAAAATATATATTTTTTAAATCTTTCGTGAATAATTTCATAGAATTTCTGAGGATTTAAGATTAGAGAATAATTTTAGATATTGAAATCTAAGCAACTGAGTTACAGTTAAATAAGCACGTGTTATATATTGTAATCCAACAAAACATCGATGTTTTAATTGTACTTAAGTGAAAACCTGCATTTGTTTTGCCGCAGGCACAGGGTATGAAAGTGACATTTGCTTTGAACACGAGCGTGACCGTTCTTCAACTGGCACGACAGGTGGGTGGAGTTCTTCCTGCCCACCCTGCATTTCATTGGCTACTTTTAAGCAAATTACGTGCGCTTGGCAAAAGACTTTGAAGTCTGATTGGATCACAGCATGCCCATCACTTTCGGTGATGTCATTCTGAAGTTAGAGTCAGTGCGCACACGTGTGAGCTGCTAGTGCAATGAAAGTTTACCAGAATTTCACAAATCATTTCGGAGCACAGATGGATTGAATATAAATAATGGCATTATTGGAATTTTGCTTTTTATTCTTTTAGATGTTGAAGTTACTAAGAGGCTTCAGCTCTTTCTCTATTCTTAAAATTGGGATCGAACAACGTGCAGAGATTATTTATACCCACTCACATAACACTGTCACTTATAGTTTTTACCGTCACTTACAGTTCTCTACACTTTCTTATTCAGTGCAGCGATTATAGACCATTAACAGTATAAAAAGGGACCGCGAGACTCACTGATGCACGAGAAGGTTAATTTTGGAGAGCGGCGCGCGTAAGGAAACTAATCCACGTTTGATGCTCTGGAGCTCAAAAGTATCTTATTTTTGATGGCAATACTGAATAATGCCAGTCTAGCATGGATCTCTTTCCAACGCTTTACACCCGTGAACCGACATGGCATTTAGCCGCGTCTTTTCGGATCCTCCGTCCAAGAGCATCTTTAAGACATTCGCGGTCATGCTTCTGTCCATACTCGCATCTTTATATTTTCTACACTGCCTTACGGACCGATGCGGGACCTGTATTCCCACTGAGAGACGACATACGGGTCCGGTCGAGGGACTTTACGCCTCGGAACTCAAAGACTTTGGGTCGCTGAGGAGAAAGAGACTTCTGCAGAAATGGACCTCTACGAAACCTCTGGTGATGAGGCGCGACAACTTCATCCATCGGCTCGAGAGTGTCGGTGAAGAGGATTTACCTGAACCTGAGGCGGATAAACGGCTGCTAACCTCTTTGGATGTAGATTTAGAGATCGGACACTCGTATTTTGCGGGTAAATTAAGTTCGTTGGGTGAAGGCACTAAGAAGCTGCCTCAGGCGATCATCATCGGTGTCAAGAAGGGTGGGACTCGCGCGCTGCTAGAGTTCCTGCGCGTGCATCCGGATATTCGAGCGGTAGGAGCGGAGCCGCACTTCTTCGACCGTAACTATGACAACGGACTGGACTGGTACAGGTAAGATTGACGTGATCTATGATGGTGATAAAGGTGACGATGATAGGCTTAGCTTACACACAACAGTTTGGAAAAAGACTTAACAACATATTTAAATATTTCATTTCAAAGAGATAAACACATTTTTGAAATTTTCCATAGTGATGTTTGGTTGAAAAGACAGTACTATGAATAATAATGATAATAATAATAATAACTAAACCATATATAATCTTTTATAATAATTATTTTAATATTTTAAATCGGCCTTAATTTACAGTTTAACAATGATAATAATAATAATAATAATAATAATAATCGCGTATTATTATAATTACTATTATGTTGTATTTCTGGACCTGATGTTCTAGATTTGTCAGATGTTGTGAAAGATCAACAAGTGTTTATAAACAAAGCATCTTTCGCGCTGACGCGTGTCCAGTGCCTCTTACTGATTAAAAGTAAATTGTCACACAAACAGTAAACTAAATGTAACTCTGTAAATATTTTGTAATATATAAACTTAATAATAAATATAATTAATTTGCAAGGTTAAAGCTGCCTTGTTTAAAAATACCAGAATTATGATTGTGCGTTCAGTAACATCAAATTTACTCTTTATAAGGAATCCAACCAATTAAATAAAGAGAAACAAACATATTACATCCCAAAATTTACAAGCAAATTAAACAACCTTTAGCGGCGCTTGACGTACAGTAAATTAGAACAAAAATATATATTACGTGTTATTTTAAATGCTTTAAATTCAAATACAACATATGCGTAAAATTTTAAAACATGTGTGTTCAACGCATGTTCAACGAGGTTGTTGGCTGTTTTTAAAATACAACCTTTAAATTGAGGAGTTAGGATTTAATATTTTATTAGTTTTTGAAAGTATTCATGCTAAATTAAAATGCCATTTTGTGTGTGTGTGTGTGCATATGTACACTTTTTAGAAATATGGGCAATATTCTTCTAAATATGTTGTACATTTATATGTCTTGCTGTTATCTGGCTTTATCTGCTGTGTGTGTGTTTCATTCATTTATCTCCAGGCTGCTGTTAAGAGTTTAACACAAGCTGTCTTGTCAATGGTGCTCAGTGTAATGGGGCATATCAAACATCACAGCTCTGTTATTAGGAGGGATTATGGTTGTAATGAAAGGTTACCTGTCTGTTTCTGCAGGTATATTTCACCAGCAGATTTAGTTAACGTATATACCGATCGTTCAGAAGTGCAAAGACAAACCTGCCTTAACTCACTTTCCCACACTTTTCCCACACTCCATTGGATTATAGGCTACCATTATGTACTTTTTCAGAATGAAGTATACATCAAATAAATAAGCACAAAACAAATAAAAAACATCAAAAGAACTCACTTCTTTTCATCAACATGCACCATCAATATTTCACACCCCTCTACACTGCTATTCAGCCTTTGTGCTTTGTTATATCCATGAGGATCCCATCCATCCAGAAGAGTTGCCAGGATTCTTGGGAATGCGACACAAGACTTTGAAAACTGGTCTGGTCCTTATAAACACCCCCCTCCCTTACAACACGACGACTCCTGAAGTTAAAATGACAGAAAAATAAATAAATACCCGCAACATCAATGCGAGTTGTTAAAGAAACGTATATGTCTAGATTGCTCAGCTGTTTAATGTCCGGCTATGAATGACAAATTTGTTTGAGTGGTGTACTGAGGCGCTTGTCTGTCAGGTAACTTTCTTGTACAAGGAATGGAATAACTGAGCTAACACTTGCGAAGTGTGTTCCACTAGAGTTTAAACACAACCGTAAAATGGTGTCGACTTTCCACGAGACAGGAAAAAATAAAAAAATAAACTAGCTGCCATGTTTTTTCTCTGTCAACATATGTCTTAAACATAACAACCTGAGAGTCATTTTCTGAATTTATGGACAGGGCGCAACATTTTGATAGATCTGTGCAAATGTCTTAAAACTAAAGAAAACAAACATAAAATATCTTTTGCGGCATAAATTCTCACCCTTTGTTAAACCCTTTGGGGATAATTGTGTTTCTTTCGACTGCTTAAGTTATGAATAGGCTCTGTTTTTTTTCTCTCCCTGCACTAATCACTGTGTCCAATTTGCTGGAATTATGTGACTCTTTTCAGACTAGGCTGTGAATGTTTAAACACGGAGACTTCCATCTGCAGGGATGAAGGTCCATTGTATATCGTAATTGCTGATATGTAGACTGTGAAAGAATCACACAACTTTCCTTCTCTGTGGGAACGTGAGATATGTGTGTGTGTTTTATCAATTAAGTTGCTCGTGTCCGGATGGTCGTACATCTGACGCATTTGCATGCACGTATTTGTGCTCGGCAGAAAATCGGAGGTATTTCATCACGTAACAGAGAAAAATTGAAGTGACCGAAACAGAAAAAGCACCAATCTTTGACCACCACAATCTGTGTTAAGGTTTGTTGCTATATTGCTTTCTAGAGTTTGTCATAGAACAAAACAGAAGAACAAAAAACAATGTAATGAAAAAGTCATTGCAACATTGTCAGACTTCATGTGTGTTGCTACAAATATTAGTGTTGTCGTTGTTTTGTCATAATATTATTCACCCATCTGCAGTAGACGTCTTAGTTGTGAATTGAACCAAGCAGTTGTAACATCTGCATAAGGTAAAACAAAGAGTATTTAGTTTATATAATATTAAGAAAGGCTCAGTCTATTTAGACTACCAATGAAAGCAGTCTGCCTTTTTTAATGGACAGAGTTCATCAGCTCACTATCAACCTACACAAAACGTTTTTTTTTTGTCTTTTGCTGAGACAGCTTCACTGAAACCTTAAGGTCTTTTGTTATGGAAATCCGTTCTCCAAGTGTAGAAAGGGCTCATCTGAAAGACTCGATGTAATGAGAGGTCTGTTACATTCAAGGCTCCTAAAATTACTCTCCCAGCAACTTGTTGAGGCATTAAAGGACCAGACATGCTAGATGAGGGTGGATTCAGAATATCACAATGGGTCATCTGACATCTAACAAACGTTTTTTACAAATTTACGTTACGTTTTTTTTACATTGTTGGAAACCCCAACACTCCACCAGTCCCATAAATCAAAGTTTTTTGGTCACATTTGACATTAGTGCTAATGTAAGTGTTTAAATTGTATTTACAGTAAGTGTAAGTACTTCTACTAACACTAATGTAGTACATGTATTTATGCATGTATTATGTATATATTTTATTATAATTACAATTACCTTGTTATTATGTTTACTATAGTAATTAACTGTAGTTCTAATAAATAAAACACAACATGATGTAGCATTAGCATGATGTTCTTTCTCATTGGAATTGCACTCACTAGACCCACTAAACCTGTTGCATCAAAAATTTTCGCGTAAAATTATGTAATTATAATTATAATTACATTAATTACATCATTGTAATTATAATTATAATGTGTATTTATTCTAGTGTTTTATATACAAGGAACTTAAATAATGAAGTAAATAATACATATGGAGAGCTTAGGTGCGAGTGTGTGGGTGCTCGTATGTTTCTATACACTCTTCGCCCTTCTGTGGCCCCTGTGGTATGGACGTCTATCATGAGGATTCAAAGAACGCATTTCAAAGCACAGCCTTTTAAACTACAATACACTAAAATCTCTTTAAAACTCAGGCCAGAAAATGTTGAAAAATATTCTAAGCCCACATATGTCTGTATGAATATCTCGAGGACTTTATATCAATTTTCATTTTTCTCCTCAAGGCTGTTCTAAGCTGAGATTTTGAGGGAAAAATACATTGTGTCTGGCTGGCCAGTTTATTTTCACAAGCTCAGTCACTCCTGGTTTCTCCAAACATTATTTGGAGAAACCAGATTATTAGTTAAACATTAGTACTGTAAGTGGGTATGACTTGGTAAAGCTGGTTTGTGATCTCCAACAAGCTTCTGTTAGGTACTGTTATACACATCTCACAGGTGTTGTTGCAGTTTCTGGAGAACCTGTGGGGTTAGCAGGGGGCAGTTAGAACCTTACTTGAGTGGTTCTTGAGTGATGCATGGAGCAGTTCCGTTTACAGGAAGCCAAACACACTGGCAGACACAGACTACGGTAACCGGTTTACAGAGTAGTGGCAAAGTTCCTGCACCACAAGCTGGGAAAATAAAACCCCTGTGTTCATGACAATATGGACAGACTCACGCTAGTAAAAACTTACTGACATTACAGTCACTTAGTTTCTATGAGTGAGCACTTCTGACTCTAGAACCTCAAGTAGCCTTTTCAAGTTCCTCAAAGAGCTTTTTCATATAGTTAGTTAAAAACCATCCATATATTGGTGCTTTTGAAAACGTAGAAACCATTGTGAGAACCCCATCATCTAACATCACAAACTTTAATAATTTTTTTTAATGATCTTCTTAGTATTCAAAGGTATTTGTATATGTAAACAAATTTTGTATTTTTTTGCATTTTACAACACGGAACAAAATAAAGAAGTTTTAATGTGTGTTAAATGTAATGATGTTAAACATTTAATGAATTGACTATTTAATTAAAATAAAATCAATTTAATAAAAAACCATCAACATACAAATGAGATCATGTTGATTAACCATGCAGTTGAATCAAGAACTACTGTGTACACAGAAAGCACAGCAAAGGACCAATGAGGAACCTCTCGTTTTGGGAATCTATGCAGCTTAGACACTCCACACTTATAGGGAGAGCTCATTCACCTGTCCACACACCTGCATGTGCTTTATTAGATCATTATGATCTTTTTTACCTGAGCCAGCCTGAGGGCAGGTTGTACTGTAATGTTGTAGTGTTAGGATGGCAGAAGCCAGCTGGGACATGAGATCATACCGAACAAAGAGACCACTGTGTTTGTGTGTGTGTGTGTGAAGGGCTTTGATCTGGTTTGGCTAGGGGCACTGCTGTGACATTTTTGCTCAAGTTACCGCAAATACATGTTAAAGCATTCTCATCTCTCTTTGCCATTCTCATGCAGTTCAGTTCACTTCAGTAGACGGTAAATGGCACAGCTACATCCCTACTGTTTTCCTAAAAGACTTTTATATAACTTCGGTGACATCAGTAATGATAATGAACACCACTGGTTATACTGTACTTCCTTGCTTCATTTAGGAGCAACTGCAACATTGATTTTGATTCTGGTTATGATTTGCTTTCGTCACCCCCTTTTAAAGTGACATGGAAAACAGACTGTCATCTGAAAATTTGATGCACCCTGTAGACATGTCACATAGCAACGCTCTTTTGCCCAGTGCCCAGACCATTAATGGGATCAAAGCTACAAAACCGGGTTATTCAGTAACCGTGATGCTTTTGTCACCGTAAGCATATGAACAAATGACCACCTACATTTTTTAACACCTGTTCTGTTTTCAGTAACATCTCATCTTGATGAATGACAGTGTACATCACATGACAAACATTACAGTCCACTTGTAATGTTGAATGCTACAGAAATGTAGACTATGGCTTTTGTTTACCATTCTGAAGAGTAGATTTATGCCTTTCTAAGAGTTCTTGGTGTGGTCCAGCCTACAGCATGAGTATTTGTGGGGTCTGATTCTGTCTGTGGCCTACAGTGCTTTGATAATCCCTGACCCCACTGGTGACTTATAAGAAAGACAGAAGACGTGGAAGGAGAACAAATAAAGCAGAGGAAGTAACAAAGAGGAGAATATTGGCTCCATACCATATAAAAGCCTGTAATTTAGTTAGACGTAACTGAATAGAACTTTATTTACTTTATGAAGCAAGATGCCAACAACGAACGTTTGAGCCAAGTTAGAGCTCTGTGATTTACAAGCAGAGGCTGGGTGTATAAATGTGCTTGTGTTTTGTGCATGTACAGACGTGGGTCATAGGAGGGTTCAGACCTTTTATGTAAGATATGTTTAGGGGTAAAAGGGGTCAGTAACCGGATATGTAAAACAGAGGGGAGTGAAAATTAACGTCTGAGGTTCAATTGTAAAAGCTCATGGGGTCACTCGCCCGCTTCTTTATTAATTGTAGGACATTACATTAATCTACAAATAAATAAATAAACATGATAGGGCCTAAAGTATCAACGCAATAATGTGATAAAATTATTGCAATATCTCAGCTAACAATTTTAGCACAATTTTTTAACACATTTCACTAACATTTACATGAAGTATTGAAAACATTAATAATGGTTATTTGAATGTTCTAGGAATTTAGCATTCTTGTATTAATGCTACTTCATGGTTATAAAAACGTTATTAACATTTTTCTAATTTTGTCATTTTTTAAAAAATGTTCCACAATCAACTTAATAACAACATTTTTTATATAAATATAACATGAAAATTTTTTTACTAACGTTACTGCATGAACATTTTAAATAATTTTTAGAGAACGTTAATCCACCGCATTAACCCAGCCCTAAGATGCCTAAGACCTACATGCACAGCAATGCCACATATTGTAAACCCCCCCACACACACACAACATGCAGACACACTTGAAAAGAAGTGTCTTATGACTTTCTCAGCAGAACACATATTGTGTTAACCCTTCTCAAATGCGCACACACACACAAGCAAGCACTGTCTTAAGCAGCTGATCCCCAGGGCCGTTTGAGGGGCCAGAGCACAGTGCTGGCTGTCAACAGCTGCCTGAAAGGCATTCTGGGAATCCATCCCCCAGTGGGCACTGAAGAGAGAGAGCAGGTGTAGACTGCTCCCCAGACACCTTCACGCACACACAAACACATTCACGCACACACACATACCCACCTGATGCCTTCACCTGCCATAGATAACACACAACCTGAACACATCTCAGCAAGGGCCATAACTGGCCACATTCAGCCACTAAAATCAGAGAGAGTGGGGCTTTGAAAAGGTAAGTTTGGGGGGGAAGGGGGAATTGACAGTGTGCAGGTCACAGGTCACTAGGACCAACCCTAAAGACAGGAGACGTCTGCAGCACCCTCTAAGACCTCTGCTGTGAGAGTGATGCGCGTGCAGACACAGACGGGAATGCGTGGGATCAGTTTTGAGTCAGGTGTCACCACTTGTTTATGTTGTTTGAATTGTGCAAGCTGTTTTTCTTAATCCCGAGAAAACAGTCAGCAATATTTTTAGCTACAAGTGATGTTGCCGAAGTGACATTTTTGTACTACATGACACAGCAAAGACGTGCAAAAAAACACAAGCTCCATTCATGCGAGTTCTTGTGGCCAGTTTGCAAGAAGACATTAATCTTTCAGAGGAAAATATAAGGACCATCTACAGTGACTTTACCTGATTCACGGTGACAACACGAGAGTTTTTCAGTGAGACCTTTGGCAATGTGACACAATCATGCAGTGCTCAAATCTATGCAAATGTGCAGCAACACGGCACAGAGACTACCAATCAGAGTAAAGACAGTGGATTGTCAAAATCCACTTCTTTTGGCTGCTATAGTGCAGAAGAAACAACTGAATTGACAATTTTTCAATATTTTCAAATCATTGAGTTGCCATACAACAGGTCCTGTGAGACACACATTAACAGCTGCAGAGTTTTATTACCACAAAATCAAGAACCCTCCATAGATAAACAGCAATTTAAACAACAAGCTCTAAAGAGCGTTACGGATATATATTATTTATTTGCTCCGAGTATTGTAGGTCTACGCTGAGTGGTGTTTTATTGTATTATAACACAGGCTAACCTGGGGTGGTTCTCAATGTATCAGTCAAAGCAGCTCAAAACAAAAAATCAACACTCCCAGTAATTTAGTATCATCCTGGGCACAGATTTCCCTCTCTCTCTCTCTCTCTCTCTCTCTCTCTCTCTCTTTCTATCTNTTTCCCTCTCTCTCTCTCTCTCTCTCTCTCTCTCTCTCTCTCTCTTTCTATCTCTCTTTCTTTCTCTCTCTCTCTGTTTCTCTCTCTGAATAAAAAACATTGAAAGAAGTTAAAATAGTAAACCCAACACTTGGCAGTAGAAATATATGTGAGTTTACACATATGCAAAGCCTGCTAGAACAATACAAAGAGAGTCTTACAATATAAGGTTGTTGTTGTCTGTGAACTAGACCCAACAAATGTTGATAAACTACATGAGGAAAACAGCAACAGATCAATCCTGCATGTGAGATATGTTATTGCGACAGTGAGCCAAAAACTGTACAGAAAGCAATTGGGCGGAGTGGGGTGGAGGGAACAAAAGGGGAGAGAGGGGTGTTGTGGGTAAATGATGCATAGCAAGAGCATATATGTGTTACGGGCCTCAATGGGGCGGAATGGCGGAATAAACCATCTCTGTCACATGATAGATTTCACTTTCCCAGCGCACAGGCAACAGCTTTATCACAGGAAAGGGAGAGAGCAATTTTCCATCTAAAGACAGCCGTAAGAGAGATTTGGGAAACCGTAAAATAGAGGAAGCCCTCACTTCTTGAGTGCTCCCCTTTCTCTGTCCTTAAGTAACTGTGTTAAAGGGTTAGTTTACCCAAAATTGAAAATTCTGTCATCGTTTACTCACCCACATGGTGGTCCAAAACTGTACAATTTTCTTCTGTGGAACACAAAGGGAAGGTTTAATCATCACGACAGCCTCAGATTTGTTACTTTCACTTCACAGAATTGTTGTATTGTTGGGTGAACTCTTTAAAATTGTTCAAATTAGTTTACATTTTTCTGGCCTGGTTATATTAACAGAAAATGAATAGTTAATGATAATTATTCACATCTATTCATATCTAAAGCCTCTGGTGGAAATGAATTACAGACCCGTAATACACTAACCACCCATTGTAACCACTTATTCCACTCAAAGCCTTTAGACTCACAGTAACACAAAGACCTCTTTTGAAATGCAAAACATCCACATAAGTAGCCTATTTCTTGTGTCTTTGGCATACTTTGTTCCCCAACCACATTTGAAATATTATAAGGGCACTTTTAAATGGTTAGTTTGCACTAGTGTTGATGTGGTTGTTATTGTTAGGTGTTAAACACTGTGGGTGTCCTGTGCTGCTGTGTGTGTGTTATCTTTCCAAGAAGTAGTGACCCTTGCCAGACGTACAATCCATGCCAATCCTGTGGTGTTCCTATGTCACTGTGAATCACAGAGAAAACAAGGGAGAGAGAAACAATTGCGCCAAAAGCAAATGTATTCGTGTGTAGTGCGGTCCAGTTTAACCCTTTCACTCCCAGACCAGCAGATATACACTCGCAATTCGAAGGACCCCTCATATTTAGTAGGTTTTGTGCTATTGTCAAACATGTATGGCTCTGAAACATAATTACGACCTTCTAAATAGTAAAAAACAGGAACGTTCTTATCAAACTCACAATTTAGACAACTGGCAGCAAAGTAAAGGTTAAAGGTAGCTAGGCTGCAATGTCTACACATATTTCTGTTTGATTTGACTTTACATGTGTGCGGGTGTACTTTCTTAGTTCTTTAATATTCCACAAGATTTTTAGAGAAATAATGCATTCATGCTAAACAGTTACGCTGATGTTAAGTATGTCTGATGTCAACAAAGCCTCACATGGATTCATTTTTGCGCTGTAAGCGTTGCCACAGAAAAAGCTTAGCGTACAATCTCTGAGTTTGCATCTCGTAATTAGGGTGACATTATTAATTATGGTAAAACACGGATGTGAGAACAAACAATGTAATACAGTAAAATAGCCCTGTCATAATTTTGCTCATTTTTAAACGACAGGGAAACATAATCCACAACTTGTGGTTTAGATGTGCACAGATTGACTTCATTGTTAGCCATTGATGTGTTTGCGTTTTGCCATATTGTTTTGACTTCGGAAATGAATTTGGGAAATGTATTATGGCAGTTGCAGTCTAATCCAGTGTTCTAAAAACACGCAAGAACACTTTCACATACCACAACCCCAGTAACAGACACTTGAGGGTTGGCAATCTCAGCACAGCTCGGCTGATCTCCCATATAAACACGCAAAACACAGCGAGAGAGACCAGCGCTGAATAGATTCATTACGCTTGTGGTGCAAGAGAGATATTGTACCTTGCATACAATATGAATGCTGAGCTGTTTGTTCTAATGCGGTGAAATCTCTCAGGTGGCTACTGTCTCTATAAACAAGCACTTTAGAGACAGCCAAAGTGCAATAAACCATATTTAGATGTTCAAGGTGTTAGTCTAAATATCATATATAATTCCTTGCTGTAACATGGATTTATGAAAGATAATTAGAAGATTGGGATATTTCATCATTCTTTTCTTTGCAAAGTCATTTCTTGCGTATTCCGCATGATACGTTTTCTAATGATCATTCCAGTTTAAAGAGTCCCGTAGTCTACCACAAAGACATTCCGTGGCTCTAGATTTAGTTGCCATAAAGTGTCTATGAACATATAGTTCGGCATTAACGTTAAATAAATTTTTCTTCTTTACATATGTATGTAGTTTATATGTTGAGCTGCGGCAGGCAGACGTAAGCTACCCTACTTCAGCCAGTTGGTACTGTTAGCAGATAGATCAGTCATTAGGAGAGATCGGCCCTCTCTGGCAGCCCAGCAAAATGAATGAAGGCCACTGGCAGAGCTCAGCTCTTTTGCATAAAGATAAACTGTAGGCCTCTGAATGTCTTCTGATGGATCTTTTAACCACAGACTCCTCAGACGAGGTCCAGTAATTTAATGAGCCCCAAACTGAAACACCTCTAATTGCTAATGTACCTAGCCCTGACTCTCCATTAAACATTCCAGAGAAACTCTGACAAAACGAGGCGTCCAAATGATGGAAGACGATCCCTTTTTTCCTGCTTTGCTTTCTCATACGTAACAAAGCGAACATTTATTTTAATTGTGGGCATCAATTAGACTCTCACCAAAATGAAACATGGACAGTATTTGTTGAGAAACAATGTAAGGAGGACAACACCTAAGGGAAGAATTAAACAAGAATGAATGAATGTTGTTTACTCTAACTAAAAGCGTGTAATTTGTGCTCCATAGACGCCACCAAATAGAATTGCAATTCCAAAACCCTGCTCCATATACCTGTACAGTAAACATCAAACAATTTCTGATTGGCTGTGCTTTTGTGGCACAGCCAATTTGTGGTATTTTACCCACGAAAGGTATATTCTAAACTGATTTAACCGCATCCAACCATATTTATGTATAGTAGTTCCATATTTGCCACACTGTGGATGGATTGGAGTCAAACGAGGGTCAAATGGAAGCCTTTGACTTGTGCGACCTTTTCTTGACCTCCGCTACAAGCACTAAACACTCAGACCATGCACTAGTATTGTATATCTGTGTCATTCTATTGAGAGTGAGTGTGACAGCATATTTAAAGAGCTTGGACAGATGAGACAGGAAGAGAGTTTTTAATGACATTCTCCTGTAACAGTACACCCTGAGAACTACTGATGGCCCCGGGTTCCTTTAAATCTCTCATTCCTTCATCCTCTTGAGAGACACACCCTTGAGCTACTGTCTAAAGTACTGACGTTTCCTCTTTTTCTGGTTAATACAAGCAGTTAGTACGTCTTCACAGAATATCTCACAGACTGCACTTCCCCTGCACTAAACCCACCAATGTAGTGTCGCGATTGCAAATGTTACTCTCTCTCTCTCTCTTCATAACTCATTTTTATACATTATTCACCCATGACTATAATGATCTCCAATTAGAAATATGTTCTGGTCTCTATCACACGCATACACTACAAAGAAATATATAGAAACCCTGTATTTATGCATACAGCCCTGCATACAATGAAATTAGGACCATTGTAAGACGCATATTTACACATTATATATAATACTATGTAATATACTATCATATATATTTTTTATAGTGTAGCCATACTTATTCAAAGATACTGTATGTAGCATGCATCAAACTAGAAGGACAAAAAAGAATGACAAGCCAAACGTCTGTCAGAAACGTGTCCTAAATCATCATGTCCTACTACAGGGCTATGAATGATCAACCCTACAGGCAGTGGCCTTGTCTTGCCCACATAAGTCTTTCAAACTCGCATAACTCAAGTTATTTTTAGCCAGTTCTCTGGAAGTATACATTGCCTATCTTCAATTTATCTCTGAGGAGGAAGTTTCAAATCTTCCCTTTGTTCGGAATGAGAGACCTTTGGGAAAACAGCTCGGGAGTACGCTGTACAGCATAACAGAGATTTATGTCATCTTTTCAGATCTCTCAGTCAGATCACTTCCTGTTTCCTCCCTGTGTTTACTGTACACACAGACAGACCATTCTGGGTGATTTATTTTCATTTATTTTCATTACCTTATCATCTTAATTGATGTCCCCAAGAGCCTCCGCAATAACCATAATCCCATTACACAAACTATTTTGAGACGTTTTATTAACACAAATGAGACCTCAGGCCCTCCCACCACACCTAATGTCACTCTTGTATAAGCAGTACACAGCAATCCCATAAGTCCATGCTCTGACATTTGGCCAGGTCAGACCCATAGAACTTAATAACCTCTGCTGCTGGGAATGGGGGTGGGGGTGCCTCAAACAACAACCATCATTAGAATAACTTAGCAACCGCATGGTATTGTAACCATTTACAACACTCAAATGTTGTTGATGGAATTTTTGCATGAACAAGCACCACTCGCATTTTCTTTAGGAAATGTAAAAATCGTTTTTTTATTTTTTACCAGTTTAATTTCTTCTTTACATTTGGAGAAATGTAAACATCTCTGGAGGACTGAGGGGAGAATTGTTTGCATTGTTTGTAAAATCAGAGAATGTGCTTAGTCTACACAACTGTAGGACATGAAATATGTGTGTTAATAATGCTGTGGTATGTTTTATTAGAGAGACAAATAGAATGTGTGCTGGTGAAAAACAGCTGTAGTGTCATTTGTTGATCTTAGGAAAGAAACATTTGATTTGAAGGAAGGAAAATCCAGATTCGGTTATTTTGCAATAATCATTGGAATCTTTTTAATCTAATTATTTCTAATCCAATAGTGATTGCATAGCAACAAGTTTCATTTTAAACAGGGACTGGAGAAAGACAATATCGCAGAGGATTAACTGTGTGATTCTTGGATGGAAACGTACAATTTTATGAAATTCTTTTAAAAATACAATATGTCAAATCAACTAAAGTCAGTACAGTTTGATGCATGTGCTAATCAAATACCTATTAGAAATTATGCTACACTTTTATACTGACTGTAAATTATATGTTGGCTCGGACAGTAAATTAATATTTTAGCATTAAGATATGTCAAAAACACTAATGACTTTCCTTCCATTATGGAATACAAACAAGAGATGTTGAGATTTCTTGCACAGCATATTCTATGCCTGGAGTGCTCTCACCTGGACTAACTTGTGCCTTAAGCCACAGTAATAGATGTGATTATTCCCTGAAGAGCTTTGTACATGCTCACTTACAAGCATCTCAAGATGACACACATGCTAATGTCTGGCTACTAAACTCCTGCACCAAGAGATTTAAAGCTGGCAGAGTGTTTCGTTCTGCATAATTGTGAGAAAATCACACAGACACACAGTGGTATTTAATTTACCAACTTTTGCTGCCTCAAACCGCTGACTAAATGACCAACTGCCTCCTCGACAATTTCCATACATCGTACTGCTCCTAACAGCTAATGTATATGCAAATCAGATGGCAATATATATCACACGTCACTATGAATATGAATGAGTTAACGTGCATTTTATCCCGTACATTTTGGCGAATGTTTTTTGCTTGAGCGATATATGGGGCGTACAGGGATTCCATCCTCATTATAGTCTGCTTCATTATCTAATCTTATTTTCCCTCTCCCCTTTTTTATTCATAGACTCTTTTTGGTATGTATGTGGCATTCGTTATTCAGGCATGACATCTTTTCTCTCTACTGCCCCAACGTTAACGCATTATCTTCCCTCAGCGCTCCGCCGTAATGCTAATGTGTTCTGGGGTGTGATTGCATCAGTATGAAATATCGAGTAAAGACTTGCTGATTGATTAGGCGAGTTATCATATACGGACACCCCACCCCCAGCACACCCCATATACCATTACCCTGGCAACACATAGACAACTGTTCATTTATAATCACTGTTGTGATGGTTGTGCAAGTGCTGTACTGTGTAGAGTTTAGTGTGTGTGTGTGTGTTTATGTGTAGCTATTTGTCAGAGTTATTTTTTGGAATAAGCACATTAGTTATAAGACAGATAACTCCGACGAATGCCTGGGTGCCATATATTGCTGTAATATTGTGCATAAATACATCCCAGACCTGTTTGTAAAGAAATAAGCCGCACTATCATTCACAAAGATGACAGCTGTTGTACAGTTATCGGTTCATGTTTAAATCATCAATTTTTCTTTGCCAGGACGGGCAGCACGACCCTTGCCAACATTTAAGGCTTAACTTCTTTCATTGTTTCTCTTATTTGCAAACACAGTCGCTCTATCAAACCACTTTTTCCATTTCGTCCTAAGACAAATTCTGGGTTTTCAATAGACCCTTTGTTAAGTCTTACTTAAGCATCATTGTGTAATCCATTCCTCATCTTCTCCTCTTCAGTTAAACAACAGTGCTGAACGAATATCTGACCACTGCTGACAGCTTTTCACAATACTCTCAGTGACGCCTTCCATCAACAAGCGGCCTGTTTCTACTCAGCGCTACAGATCTACCTTCGCTCTAGGAAGGAGAAAGACGTACTTCTGCATGTGTCTACCCTCCAAGGACGCTTCTATTCTGGTTCACCGCATATTTTTTGGTTCTGTTGAATCTGGGTTCGAGCCCAGTCGAACTGCTGAAGCAATTTCTTGACGTTTGTATCAGTATATCTACCAACTACAAACTACGACGACTTTCTCCATAGTCTTCTCCTCTTATCGATGCTCTTAAATTTCTTCCTCTATTTCAATTTCCCTACATATTAGCGTGACTAATACAAGCGGCTGCAGATAGCTTTCTTCTTTTATTTTACAGTCACGGTCACCTGTACCTCACTGTTCCACGGTTGTAAACGAGGTGCGTGCAGCTCCATTTTTCCCCTGGGCTATTTACTTAATAGCTAATGCAAAAACGACCCCTGAAATGGAAATGGCACATTAACCCAGTCCTTTTTCTCATTTCCCGGTCCTCCTGCCTCTCTCCCCGCTCCTCGCTCGGATAAATGACCGTGCTAACACGTTATTATGAGGAACATTACTAGTTCCACCCAATATGTAAACGAAAAGGGGCACAATCCTATCAAATATTTAAAGCAATCCACCTCATGGTAAGAGCAGGCCGGACACACACACACACACATTGGTGAATATTTGTGTCTGAACCTAGTCATATTGAGTAAGAAATCCTTAAGCAAGAAATAGGCTATTATTGTAGTATAATGTATCTCTGATAGCCCCGCCCCTAAACAACATCCTGAACAGACTGTGACTGACTGCTTTACATCACAGCTCGTCATGTGTAGAGTAGGTGGTTTGTAGCCAGTTTAAAACATAAGAAGCACCAGAACTCTGACTGCGTGAAAGTAACAAACCCTACAACCAGTTATTTGAGCAATATTAATATAGTGCTGCCTCGCAAACCTTGTAATGAGTTTATATTCGCATGGGATAAAATGGCAGTTTTAAACATGCTAATCTAAGCAGTGAAGCCATGGCAGTGCAAGGAAGTGTTATGAGCAGGGAGCGGCTGCTGCAGCTTGGCACCATGACAGGCAGATCAGGATGGGAGTCTTTTGTGTTAGCAGAGCTGAAAGTATTATGGAAATAGAGGGAGAACTGATGAGGAGCAGAAACTCAATGAAGAACAGAGCTCAGAGAGAGAGAGTCAGACACACAGAGAGAGAGAGAGAGAGGCTGATGAGAGAGCAGAAATTAAACAAGGAAGAAATAAAGATTATAGCTTACAGTAAGAGAAGAAAGTTTGAGACAACCAAAGTGGGTAGAGAGGGACTCAGTGTAATCAGCTTTGCTCTTCACCCTTCCACAAAATTCTTGATGGTTCATCCCTAAGCTTTCATTTTTTTCTTTTATCATCATCTTCTCTTTTCCCTCCGCTTTCCTCCCAGCCCAAACCGCACTCCTCGGCATCTGCCTCCTTCAGCACACAGAAAATGGCCTAAATAGGTCAATAAAAATTGTGCAGACCCTGAACTGGTTGTATTCTTATAAAAAAGGGAATTTACCACTGGCTCCTGTAGAAATACCATGACCAGATTGACCCTGTGCTGTATGCATGCAGTAGTGCGTCTGAGACAGGCTAATTTAACTCATTATATAACTCTTAAGACCAGGCACCCAGCATGCACAAGGTAAATTCCGATTTGCATACTATTTGTCTTGTATAGTGCGCAAGCTGCGGGTTAGTGCATCTCAAATCATAGTATCATGTAATTTGAGTAAGCTGTGTTAAAAAAAATAAAATAAGTATGCATGCTTTTTAGTGGTACAAATAGTATGTGAGTAGAAGCATGCTAATTTGGAATCACCCAGAGCAATCTTACTATATATTAACTGGATAAAACTGGTTAAAGATTAACCTGTCCCCTGTCCCAATCAGAACACACCCAGGCAGAACAATAGCGGCCTTCATACAACTTCTATCCTATCTAATACTATGAGGTGTTTTTTCTTACTCTAATAGTGGTGAATCTTGTAGTTATGTGCACCCCATGTGTCATTTGCTGGTACATTTGCATTCACACTAGCACACGCCCCTTTATTAATTATGAAGTCATACTTACATCACGTTATGATCTGGGTTTCTCCAGAGTGTCAAAGAAGAACTGCATTGGCATGAATCAGGAGTGAACCTAGAAAACATCTTTATTTCAGAACTCCAGATGATGAACGTGCCTCATACATGGATTTCACAGTCACAGGGCATTTGGTTTCAGAACCACTGGTCCATATTACACAAGCAGTGAAAAGCGCAATGTCTAATTTATAGCCCTGTTACCAGAGCCATGCACAAAAGAGAGGCGTTTGAACACAGAGCAGCTTGCTCATGTCATCCCTACAGAGTTTGATTTATAGTAGGCCTGATGACTGTCTCTCTCTGGGAGAATCCTGCTCCATCTCTGCTCCTCATGTGA
>JAZGTJ010001046.1:0-67363 GCA_036877575.1 Botia almorhae
GAGGTCAAGCGTCCCTATGAGCTGTGGGCAGCAAACTCACAGGGATAGAAAGACACAAGTTTATGTCTGCAGGGGGAACGACAAACCAGCACTGCAACAGCTGTTCTGTAACAATCCTGCACTGAGTACATACACTATCACACACACTGTATTCTTAAAGCCACAACTGTATTCTGCTCACCTCCAGGAACCTCTTGTGCAGGGCATCTTCAGTGATGTCCAGCACCTCTGGGCTGTACACACTGCCGTTATCATACACCTGCTGGATGATCAGCCCGTAGGAGAAGGGTGAGATGTTCAGCATGTTCAGCAGGGTAGCTTCGCTGGCGCCCACCTTATCTCCAGGTTTGATCAGCTGAACGTCACTCTGCGCGCGGAGGACAGGAAAACGGTGTTCACTAATTCACTTCATCCATCAAGAGTAATTTAAATGAGTTTACCACTGAAATAGATGAATAAACATCTCCATCTATTTCAGATTCTCACTGACACAACCGAACTGAACAACAGCAAGCAGGAAATCAAAACAGACCGTTTATGGAATACTGCAGTGTTTATTCTAAATGATTTATCTCTACACCTTTTTTTTTTAAATGCGCACCCTCATTATCTTTAATCAAAATAACGTCCCCTTCCCTATGAAACAACTCCTCCCCTGAGGACATCGACTGCCCAATGGCCAGGCAGCTTCCATCCCTCCTACTGCCAGTGATCAAAACCGTTCCCAAAAAATAAAATTAGGTCCCAGCCTACATTTTTACTCCTTTCAGAAGCCATTTTACTTGAACACATGACACAAAGAGAAGACCAACTGCTGTCTCATGTGTGACTCGAGGACAAAGATCTTCCCACCACTCACCAGGATTTCAATGGTTCCTCTGGAGATCTTGGTGGTGATACCCAGAGCCTGGAAGAAGGAGGTCTTCTCAGGACCCAGCCCAGTGTTTTGTGCTGGCACAGTCACCTCACAGGGGGCGATGGCACCAGCACGGGCGGCAGCTGGCACCTAAATAACCACAATGACGTGAGAAAGGATGCTTACAAGCTGTTAATGAGAAACAGGACTTTGAGATTTAACACCTGCATTTGTTGCACAATAACTCACTTTGTTTGCCAGCAGCAGGTCCCTGACCTCCGTCAGATCTTCCTTGGTGAAAACGAAGCCAACATTTCCACGGATGTGAGGAAGCAGCCTACAGAAGAGAGAATAAAACAGGTGTTCACCTAAAAACAAACCCCCCATCATTTACTCAATCACGAACTCATGTAAAACAGTAATAGAAAACATACAAAACAATATTTTTAAAAATTTAAGTTTGAACATTCCATTCGAGCATTTTTAAAGGGAAGCTAATGCTAACATGGCAGTTGAAATGTGCAGCTAATACAGAATGTCTGAGGTCAAGCGTCCCTATGAGCTGTGGGCAGCAAACTCACAGGGATAGAAAGACACAAGTTTATGTCTGCAGGGGGAACGACAAACCAGCACTGCAACAGCTGATCTGTAACAATCCTGCATTCCTCTGGATTCATCAGCATAACATCACAAATATTTTACAAACCAATTCTTACATAATCCTAAATCAGAGTTAAGCCGGGCACACACTGTACGAGTTTTAATAGTCCTTTATGGTTGTTTACCAGACTGCACAATCATGATCCCAGCTACGTCATGTCACAGTCTGTGATGTGTTTGATGATGGCAGAATTAACAGTGGCCTGCAAACAGAAACAATCTGTAGCATTAATTTTGATGCATGCTCTCACTGTTTTTATTCAACTGTTGCAGAAGCCACACTGGAGGACTTTGCCTTCATTTCTGACACTGCCAGAACATTATCAGAACAAAAATCTGATTGCAATGGTCATCAATCAGCTGTCACAAAAAAACTAGCAATCAAAGACTACAAATTTTGTACAGTATGCACTCGGCTTTAGGAATGTCACCTTTCTATTCGTTCAAATTTATTTAAATAGATTTTCAGTCCTGTGATGTGTACACACCTCTCTAGAGACGGGTTGTTTTCCAGGTGTCCACGAATGGCCTTGCGCATCATCGTGTTCTTGCCCATGAGCACGACAGCCTTGCCCCTCAGGGACAGACGGATGGTCTGCATCTGCTTGGAGCCGACATTGTCTGCACCCACGATGAAGCATTTGGGGTAGTCATCCAACAGTTGCTACATACACACAGAAAGACAAAGTTAAAAACATGACCTGCTGGTGCTGGTGACCATAACTAACTTCATAAAGCTTTATAATGTCTGAGACAATGCGTCCCTGCAGGTCTGAGGTATTGACAGACAGGGATAGAATTGAACAGTTTAATTTTAGCAGGGGGAACGACCAATCAGCACTGACACAGCTAATCAGAAACTTGACCTGCTCTAACTCGCTTCATAAAACCATGAAAACTTACGATGATTTTCATGAAGTAGTTGGACTTCCATGTGGCCCTGTCTTCCCTGGGCATCTTGGCAGTGCTTCCAAGGATCGGTGAACAACCGGTTTAAAGACAAGGTTAAATAATCTGAGGGTAAGAGAAACTTATGTCAGATTTATCATATGAGTCCATACCTAATATATCGTGCTTACAAACTTTCACTGATCACAGCAATAGGTGTGCCCCAATCACAACTCACCCTAATGAATAAATGTTTTTTTTAAAGCTGCATTTATTAGGATTATTTTAAAGATCAGTATTGAAAGAAGAACAGTATTGAGTAAGTACACAACAGATCAGTGCTCAAAACGGTCTCCTCACCTTACCCCGATTCACAACAGTAAACTAATTTATAATTTGAGATATGGATCACAGCTTTAAGCACATTCACTTACAAATACTCATTATTAACGGTTTATACAGTTACAGTACATTATACATTAACAGCACCGCCCTGATATAGTAAGGAATTACTTTATTCCTTTAAAGTAGACATTATCCCTCACTCTCTCTATCCTTAAACACAATATCACCCAAACACGTTCTGGACAAACGTAGGTGCGATTCAAATGTGATTATTTTGAACGTCACTAGCGTCGTCAAATGAACTAATAAAAACATCCCGAAATCGTCGTTGACGGTTTAAAGGGGATCAAAAATGTAATTAATGACGTAAAATATTTCGTAACAAATAAAAGGTCACAGCAAAGAGATGCTACGATCTTTCTGCGAGCTCAGCACGTGGCGCCGCGGCCCACGCTAGCATACCGAGCAAAGATGTCAGATAGGACTCAAAACGAAAACTAGTTCCAATATTTTTAGTCTAAAGCTATATCAGCTAATGGCAGTTTATACACTTATTGTAAAATCACACCAGTACGATTAAAACATTCAGGTAAAAATATAATCAGCGCTGAGCTGGAACAGGCCTCACCTTCCCGTACGGACGTGTATAAGAAAGAGACCGTCAGAGGAAGCGGCAAAACGTTATACCACACAAACATCCAATCAGAATAGCGCTGCAGAGGCGCATCTGTGCGCTGATTGGCCATTACACATGTCGATCACTCTGCAGTTAATGCCCGGTGAATTAAAAGACATTTTATGCGAGTCCTCATCATTTGTCTGATCATTTATTTGAACATTTAAATATGTGTAAATGCGGAATCAAAACGGACTCAAAAACCTGTGTATATACACACCCACGTTGGGTTTTCATGTTCCATGGGCATAATGGTTTTTATACTGTACAGACTATATTTTCCAGGTCTGTTTCTTACCGTTCATAACATAACATTTATTCTATATGTTAATAATAACTTTTTGTGCTGTAACAACTGAAGAAATACAATAATTATTTGTTTTGTTTATCTTGAACACCTGCCAAGTTTCGCGGACTGAATGAAACGCTAGGGCGCGTGGAGTGACGTCATCTCTGCGCGACACCAGTCTCTGAGCCACATGGGGTGGTGATGTAAACAACTGCAGTGCGAGTCTCCTCTACTTTGTTTTTTTTTTAATGAAAAATATCAACCCGTTGTAGTGAGCGAGACGAGTACATACTGCCGCGCGTTTCTTGCAGATCATGCCCCACCACCCTGGTCCTCCTCCGGCCAAGAAATTCAAGCCGGGGTCGCCCTTCGTCCACCTGGATAAGAAGCCAGGCATGCTTCTTCCCCGAGCGGGTCATGCGACGATCAGCGTGGACGCGCAGAGAAGACAGCTGCCCATTTACCAGGCAAAAACACAGCTGATTAATCAGCTCAGACAGCTGCACAATGCTGTGTTAATCGGTAATAAGTCATTTTGATCTGAGAGAATAGCGCTTAAAGTACCATAAACACGTACCATTGTGGTACAAATGTAAATAATATGATAAATACATCGTAAATATGTCTTGTAGGCGTTACACTGTATTATTATTAAATTCCTGGAAGTGCATTGTAGTACAAGATAAATACCACGTGTTTTTGACATGGTAATACAATAAAATATCGAGTCATTAAGCACGGTGGAAATTCATCATACAAATCCCGCTTGTGAGAAATAGTAATGGTTGTTTAATCAGACATTAGACTAATAAAACAAATGTTTTCTCATCGCAGGTGAGACGGGTTCAGGTAAAACGACACAGATACCGCAGTATCTGTATGAGGCCGGCATCGGGCGCCAGGGCATCATCGCAGTGACACAACCCCGCCGGGTAGCAGCTATCTCTCTGTCTGCTCGCGTGGCCGAAGAAAAGAAAGTCCAAGTGGGAAAACTGGTGGGTTTCACTATATACACACACTCGTGTCATAAAGCTGCAATCTGTAACTGCTGCCTCTCTACCGCCACCCCTGTTTACAACATAATATTGCAGGTTACTTTGCGTCCTTTTCATTACATATATTGAAGCCAAACTGACATTTCCCGGAAATCGGACCCGACAGATCAAATTATAAAAAATTATTATAAACGTAAAGTTGTGAATGGGGGTAAGGTAAGGAGATCGTATTGAACACTGATCTGTCATGTACTTGCTCAATAACTAATTTGTTAATTTGAAAAAAAGGTCATAAGTTACACATTCATTACAAAATGTCTGTTTTTCTGTTTTTAATTTGTGTTATTTCTCAGGTGGGCTACACAGTGCGGTTTGAAGATGTGACGTCGCCGGAGACCAAGCTGAAGTTTATGACAGATGGGATGTTGTTAAGAGAAGCTATAGGTGACCCGTTATTACTGCGCTATACTGTGGTGATTCTGGATGAGGCTCACGAGCGCACTGTACACACAGACGTTCTGTTCGGTGTAGTGAAAACCGCCCAGCGCAAACGCACAGAGCAGAACAAAGTACCTCTGAAGGTCTGAATTATTCTACATTTTAGTTTACAGTGTCTTTGTTACACGTTACATGTACTGACTGTATAATATTATTACTATTAATATTCAGTATATTACATAATAAATACTATTATAATACTTAACCATTTAATACTATTTAGCCCTTAACGAAACTGTAATTCTAGCCCTATAGTAAGTACGTGTTAATTAATTGTACTCGGTACCTAAATGGATAATTACATTGTAACAAGGACACTTGACAATCTAAAGTTTGAAAATCTCCTGCTGACTTTAAATGTTCACCTTTCCTCAACTGTAACTGACAGCGATGATGTCATCATAATATTCGCATACAGATTTGCGAATGATCTTTTCTTGCACATGGTTAACCTTTCATAGCCAGCTGTTCATGGCAAAGTTTAATGTACCTCTTTTATTACTTTATCTGCTGCCTTTTCTCAGGAAATCCACTTTATATTCTCTGTAATTCTCAGCATGAATAAATGGATGTCATTTATCTTTAGGTCTTAGTGATGTCGGCCACCATGGATGTGGATCTGTTCTCTCACTACTTCAATAACTCGCCTGTTCTGTATCTGGAGGGCAGACAACACCCCATTCAGATCTACTACACCAAACAGCCTCAGTCTGACTACCTCCAGGCAGCTCTGGTGTCTGTTTTTCAGATTCATCAGGTCAGTCCGTCATGTATCTATTATTTTGCATCTCTGTATGATTTTAAAGGTAGAATAGGCAATTTCTGGGAAGCTTGCAATAGCTAGCTAGCTTTGAAAGCATAAGATCTCACCACCCTTCAAAGTGCTCTCCAAAGCCACGCCTCCTCCAGCACACATGAGCGTGGTGTGCAGAGGTATGCAAATACATAGTCTGACAGGCAAGTAGGACAACCTACAATTGGACGAACCATTTATGGTCCTGCACCTTTTACAGAAAATATATAAATAATAAATATATTTAGAGCACTTAGTGATTGCTCTCAGACTTTAAATATTCTCATTTGTTTTTTCTTAAATTGATATACCCTGTGTAACACCTGCCTAAAACCAGCTGACGGTCGTAAATACTAGCACATTTGCAGAGTTAATTTAAAGTAAATAAAGTTACATTTACACTGTCTGTGTTTGTATGTATTTGTAGGAGTGTTAACGTGTATTTTTGTTTTGTTACAGGAAGCTCCGCCTTCTCATGATATCCTGGTGTTTCTGACGGGGCAGGAAGAGATCGAAGCGTTGGCTCGCACCTGTCGAGACATCTCGAAGCACCTGCCTGACACCTGCAGACCAATGACAGTCATACCTCTCTACGCCTCCCTCCCCCCTGCCCAGCAGCTCAGAGTCTTTCAGCCTGCGCCTAAGGTCACTACAGACAAATCACATGAATCATCTGTTTGATCTGTTTAAGGCATTAAAGCAATAGTGAATTTCCTGTCATCATTTAGTCACAATACCTTATTTACAATACCTTGCTCCCATCCTTTGTTAATTGGATGGCTGAAAAACACCCATCCCAGTTTGAAAGTAATTCAGTAATTGGTCCTTTTTTTGATTGGATGTTTGAAAAACGGTTTCGACTGTTGGCTGTTGGTTTAGGTAATGCCCAATAGTTGGAAAGCTAAAGAGCTTGTTCTGCAGAGACCTGTATTTCCTGTCATGTCATTTCAGACTGTCTTTTATGAAGCAGGAGATGTTTGACAGAATACTCACACTGACCATCTGCACAATGAAGCAAACAGAGACCAGCAGCTATCAAACTGCAATTTTTAAGTGAACTGTAGAGTTTCCAATCGTCCTCTTTTCTGTGTTTTAGGGTTCAAGGAAAGTTATTCTATCAACAAATATATCGGAGACCTCCATCACTATCTCTGGAATCAAATATGTGATTGACACAGGGATGGTGAAAGCCAAACGCTTCAATCCAGGTAAAACTCTTAAAGCTTTACAGTGTGTTGTTGAACAACTATTATGGTATAATACAGGACACTGATCTGTGTTTGTCTGCACAGTGATTGTATGTCTGTTGTTGCTGATGTCATTTCCTGTGATGTGTTTTAATCAGACAGTGGTCTGGAGGTGTTAGCAGTGCAGCGCGTGTCTAAAGCGCAGGCGTGGCAGCGTGCCGGTCGCGCAGGGAGAGAAGACGCAGGTTCCTGTTATCGTCTTTACACTGAAGAGGAGTTTGATGGTTTCGCCAGCATGACCGTCCCGGAGATACAGAGGTGCAGTGAACTTCCTGTCATCTGCTGTTTATTCATGGGGGTGTCATGTTAAAGGGACAGTTCACCCAAAAATGAAAATTCTTCCATCATTTACTCACTTTCCTGTCATTCTAAACCTGTGTGACTTTTCTTCTCCTGTGAAACACAAAAGAAGATATTTTGAGAAATGTCTCAGTCATTTGGTGTCCATACAATGAAAGTCAATGAGTGCCACTGTTATGTGGTTACCAGCACACTTCAAAATATCATCTTTGTGTTCTTAAGAAGCATGACGTGACGTGGGTTGGTTGATCAAAGATGAGTTTTGAGGGATAAAATTATTGACTGTAGGCAAACGTGCAATTTTTTCAGCATGAAAAAAAAAAAAACTGTAAAACCCTCTAAACAGATAGATGAGTAGTTAAAATCTGCAGGTTTTTAAAATCTGCAGATCTGTGAGTGTGTTGAACATTCTGTGTGACTCTGCAGGTGTAATCTGGCCAGTGTCGTACTGCAGCTGCTCGCTTTAGGAGTTCCTGATGTTCTGAACTTTGACTTCATGTCCAAACCATCACCTGGTAAGACTGAGAATTAACTAATGTACTTGTGTGTGTAATATACCACATATCAACATGGTTTTATTACCCAGAGTATTAAAGCAGCTGTGCAGTACAGTCATTTTACCACAGTATGAGTCATGCCTACCAGCCTCTCGTACCTTATTGCTTAAATAACACAGCTGCCTTTCATGAGCGGTTTGAAGTTATATGGGAATTGTTTTTGGTGGGCAGGGGCGATGCACACCGCAGTGGAGCAGCTCTGCATTCTGGGAGCCGTCAACAGAAAAGATGAGCAAGTGTTCTTAACCCCGCTGGGCAAAAAAATGGCGTCCTTCCCCCTAGAGCCCCGATTCTCCAAAGTAAGAGAGTTATTTTATAAAACCATCTTTTTTTTTTAAGGAACAACACACATATTCAAGTCATGAGTGCAAAGCTACAGTGTGCCGGACAGAATTTCTATTTCCTAAAGCTGCAGTCTGTAACTTTTTGGTTAAAAATAAACAAAAATCCGTTATTAAGTAAGTAGATGACAGATTGGTGTTCAACACATCTCTTTACCTTACCCCCATTCACAACAGCAAGACTATAATAATAATTTAGCGTTTGAGCAGTTTGGTTTTCGCAGGAAATGTCTGTCTGTAAACAGAAAGAAGATCCAGCTACTGTATCACATGTAGATGATGCAGCGTTTGTAGCTTCTTACAGCAGTTGTTTAAGATTTGTCATCCATTCAAGAACTTGTCATCCACATTAAGAAAATATCTCTGCAAGTACCCTGAAATTTTATGTTTCAAACAGAGAGGGGATGGAGAGGCAAAAGTTATGGAGTTTTTTTATAAATTGCGGCTTTAATATTTTTTGAGACTACACACAATTTACACACAATAATGTTATAAACTGTCTTTTGAAACAATGATAACAACAGTTTTGTTTGTTGTTTGTAGACTCTCCTGATCTCTCCGGACTTCAGCTGTACTGAGGAAGTTCTGACCATCATCTCTCTGCTCTCTGTGGACTCTGTTCTCTACAACCCTCCCGCTCGGAGAGACGATGTCCTCGCAGTCCGCAAGAAATTCATCTCCAGTGAGGGTGACCACATCACCCTCCTCAACATCTACAGGGCTTTCAAGAAAGTCAGCGGCAACAAGGTGAGAGTTCGATTGTATTATGTGTTTTTCACTCGCTTCTGTCTGCTTGAATAGGCAAAGACAGAAAGATTTAAATCTCTTGTGAAGAGTGCAAAACAGTCATGCATTTTTCAGGATGGTCCATCTAAAGCACATGTATCTGCTCTGAAGTTAGCAAACAGATGATGGCTTTCAAAGAGACAACTGGCTTTATAATTAAAACAAGTGAGGTGGTTTCTTGCTGTGTTTGGTTGCACATGAGTAACAGCCAGTGTAAAAGATTTTGAGAAACTGGAAAATGTGTAATAGGTAATTGTATGATTATGTTGCTATAATGAAACGTCACTTTTATTGAGTTCTCATGTAAATTTACATATTAAACTGTCGATTTCCTTACTTTGCAACAGGACTGGTGTCGAGAAAACTTTGTCAACAGCAGGAACATGGGGCTTGTGTCAGAGGTCCGTGCCCAGCTCAGAGATATCTGCATCAAGGTACACACACAATTACACACAATTATTCGATTAATTTCTGTTTGGGAAAGAAAATGACCCCACAAAATGAAATTATGCAACTTGGCTACATGCAACTGAAGTAATAGTCAGCTTTTATAAATAAGTTACAAATGACTATTAATGTCGGCTCAATAAGTCCTGCACTTTTTACCTCACTTTCTTCAGACGAACATGAAGCTGGAATCATCTCATTCAGACCTGGCGAATGTCCGGCGCTGTCTGGCTCACGGTTTGTTCATGAACGCCGCACAGCTGCAGCCAGACGGCACTTATGTTGCTCTGGACACTCAGCAGGCTGTGGCCATCCATCCCTCATCTGTTCTGTTTCAGTCCAAACCAGCTTACGTGGTGTTCAACGAGCTCCTGCACACGTCCCGATGCTATATGAGGGACCTGTGCCTGGTGGATGCTGATTGGCTGCAAGAAACTGCGCCGGAATATTTCCGCCGTAAGCTTCGTGCCACCAAGAGTTAGCCCCGCCCCTGAACACCAAACGCCGAGCTCAATTAAACTTTAGTGCCGTCACATTTAATATTACTGAATATTTATAATGGACTGCATGATAACAAGAACTAATTCAAGCTATAGACAACCGTTTATTTTCACAGTATGAACTTTGTTAACATGTTAATTCCTACACTGCTGCGGTCGCAGTAAGCTGATTATTTAGGCTTTGCTTTTGGGGTTTGATGTTTAAAGATTGTGTTTTGTGCAAATATGCAACATGTTTGACAGTTTTGCTAAAGAGTTTAACTAGTTTGGGTAATTGAGAGCTTTATTAAGTGAAACTTTTCTAAAAGTGAACCAATTCTTTCTACTTGCTGTAAATTTAAAGATGTCATGGCTGTTTCTGCAGTACTTTTACACACTGTTGAAGAGCTATTATTGAATGAAAGAATGACTGCATGTTTCTCACAACAAGGTTCGTACAGGAGTCAAGAGTTTAAAATCCATCTCAGTTTAACGCAAGATAAACAGTCAGTATAGTAACGGTATCAAGTTTAATTAGCGTAGATTAAACTACAGCAACGGTTTGGGAATTGATCTAAATTTGGAATTTAAAGTCTCCACAACTTCAAAACATACTATAATAACATTATTTTATGAAATATTGCTGTTTATTATTAAGATTTAATAATGCATTTCTGTTAAATGCATGTGCCCTCATAATCTATAAAAAAAAACGTTAACCTCCGTTCCCCCTCAAAACAACATCTCTACTCTTGATGATGTATGTCTGCCGCTGAGGGCGGGACTATACTGACTCTCCAATGGCCAGGCAGTTTCTACCTGTCCAAATTCCAACCATCCAATCAATTTGCAGAGGATGAAATCAACTCCCATACTACGTTTATTTCCTCATTGGACTGCTTTCAGTTTGTGGTTCAGCATTATTTCAGCAACTCTTACCGTTTCTACATGACGCTGCTGCAAATGTTTAGCTATTCCTAACATCTGCTGTGTGTCACGACTCTTATATTGAGCTCATTTAGATGTTTCATGCAGTCTCCAAACGGATTAATGTCCATTCTGTGAGTGTTACAACTGCAAAAAAACAGAATATTTTAAATCTCTTAAACTAGTTTAGTATTACCAATTGAATCTTAAAGTCATTTAGAAGTGAAATACAATGTTACAGCCATTAGACTATAAATACAGCATGTGTAAGCAGAAGGTAAAGCTGGGTTCTGTTTTCCAGCACATTTTTAATCTAGTTTTAAGTCCTGTTCTACATGCCTGGACCAAGTTCTGGTCCAGATGATGTGAGATTCTGATCTAGAGTTGATTGATTTATTGTGGAGAAAAAAAGAGTAGATAGATAAATAACCTATTACCTATAATAAATGACCTATTATAATAGAATGCATGCCACTGTGTATTATGGGAAGCAAGAGCATATCACATACACAAGTTTATCAAATACTGCAAATCATATATTAGAAATGTATTTATAGATGTATAGGACAATGTGTGTATGCTGTGCATGATGTGTGGAAGGCTAGAATGTGATCACTCAGGTTTTTCATGGTACACAATGTACCAGTGCAAATGTTTCATGTAAGTGATACGATTTTTCGTTACAGCATGAGCAAGAAGGAATCTTTTGTTTGCGAATGTAACACATTTTCAGAATATTACCGATAAAGACCATTTGAATTGTAAAGAATGGCTTGATTTCATTGTTATCAAATCCACCTAAAAATAAACTGTTTTCTATACTATGACTAGAAGTTCATCAGTAGAGCTTTATTTACGTTTTGAATTTGTAGTGTAGGTGTATTTTAACAATCTCTCCTAGCTTTGTTAAAAGAACAGTCACAAAAATCACTTCTGCTTTGTTTACAAAATTTTCGTTAATTTTAGTTTAGAGTAAGATAAGGTGACTGTTATGAACATCATTATGTACTTGCTAATTGTTTTTTTATTTTAAGCAAAAAAGTTTTGGATTGCAGCTTTAGGAATTGACCAAAGGCATCCATTACAAATTAGATAGTCTTTATTTAGGAGCAGTGTGGTAGAAATGATCTGTCATGTTCAAAAATGGGTGAATATGTTTTTTTGATGTTATAAATTAAGGGTACTGCTCTCACTCTGGAATTTGGTACGCGTGGTCTAGAGATATAATATCAGATGAGGATATAAAGACACATGGAAGTCACAGAGTTTAATGTGCAGTTATGGGTGTCCTGGTACACTTTTTCTTAGCCTTAGCCATTTTAAAAGGAAATACTAATAGGAAAAATAGCACAGAAATGTATATACAGTAACACTAAAAGCTTTTAATTTTATACACTTATGTATATGTGTGTATCTGGATACTTTAAAAAACAGCACAGAGAATTATACTCATTTATTTGTGATTTATCATCCATGACAGACGTGTACAGATTTGTTATCTCATAAAAGAACACATTTCCTTCAGTTTAACACATTTTGTTTCTAAAGTCAGTGAACGTTTAGGACGTGACAGCACGTGTACAGTACATTATCATTGGACAAACACCCAAACAAACACGCAAGCTATTCATGTCAAAACTTCTGCAAGCAGACACCAGGCGGATCACGTGACAGCAGCAGAACGTAGAAGAGCTGCGCATGCGCGCGTCTCGCACAGAAAGACACCGCTCGCGTTCGACGACATTTTTCTTATTCAGTGGGTCAAGAAAAGGCAAAAAAAGAAGCGTCTGGACCATGATCCGGTATCTCTCATCCATCACCAACGTGTGCAGTGTGATTCTGCAAATAAACAAAAATAACGCATCAGAAAAGCATTATTCTCAATAACGGCAATAATGTGCATTAAACGTTACTGCTGCTTTCATCATGGAATGATCAAGACAGACGCTGCCTGTGTTGCATGCAACAGAAAGCGTAAAATATTATGCAATTGGACAGTTACATAAAATGGGAGCTGCTTGCGCGGACTTGCTCTGACATGTTACAGCAGCGAGTTAACACAATGCAACGATGCAGCGTTCACTGAAACACGCGGATCTCGTATTCACCAGAACGGTCTTTCTCATGAGGACGAGCTCTTGGTTCTCCTGCGCTTCATTTCGCTGTTGTGCAGTTTTCCCGTGATCTTTCTTTCGTGTCCAGCAGGGCTATGGCGATTGGTATTCATGCCAATCTCCTTCTTACTTCTGCCTTTTCCTCCAGCGTGGCAGGAATATTCCTCCAGGTTATAATATTCATACTGATCATAATGCGCTTCTTCAAAGGACACCAACCTGTCCATGTCAGCCGCCATTTTATCAGACTAACAATGCAGTTACAGTTTGTTGAAAGATCACCTCGCTGCTCGCTTCTCTTCTGTGAGTAAACAACAGTGATGTCACACAGTCTTTTTAAAAACCTCCAAATCACGTGGTTATCAAAGCTCGTCGTGTGATTGGCGGAACGTTCTTGTTGCCGATGTGCGTGGTTATTGTGCAACTCACTGGTTTGTTATGACAGCTCGTCAGCGCACAAATGACAATTTACTTCCGCTTTTTGTGCATTAAACATGTACAAAATTAAATACGAGAAAGCAATATGACTAACACAATTTTCACATAACAAGCGTAAAACGCTCTCCTGTTTTACACAAACTAATGTTTGCATTAGTTTTGCAAAACTAAAAAATTAATCAGTTTGGTTTGTTTTATTGTGTGAATAAAGAATATAACAAAAAGGTGACCAAGCCCAGCTAACATGGAACGTTCTCAGAACGTTGGCTAACGTGCTCTAAAAGTTCTCTCAAAATTATCAGAAAACCGTTCTGCAGTAACGTTTGTAGAGCATTTGTAAACTCACATAACTAGCACACCACTGTATGCATGGACTCCGGCGGTAAGAAGCCACAATGTGGCAGTATTTTACACAACACGCTGAAACCTAATGCCTAACACAACGTGCATCACATATTTTATGCAAACAACTAAAACCCAGTGAAATATCTATTATAGTTTTCTGTAGTAAATGACTAACAGGTCATTTAAAGAGTCATTCAGCATCAAGGGAAAAAAAATCTTCAGCAATATTTTAGATGTGTCAAGGGTTTTGGGTCAATGGTGCTCTTCTACAGAAATGTTTTGTTTTGGGTAGAAAGCAGATCATAATAATGAATTTATTACAATAAGAGAGTGAATGTTACATTACATGTTCGTCCTATATTTTACATATAGTCATTTAAAAGAGATTTAACTATGTTTCAGATTATCAATCTTTCAAATCAATTTAGGTCAATATTATTACCTAACCAGTGTTACAATTACCTCCCACTTCACAACTGATAAAATCATGCGTGGCAGCTAGTTAACAGGTCAACACCGAGTTATGGGCCTGTTTAACATTCTGTTAGTTGCTGCACGAACTGGCCCCCACAGTCACGAGAATGGCGAGACGCTCGCTGGACACGCCCCCTGCCGAACCGGCCCCGCCCATATACATTAATCAATCCGTCACTCTGTAGCCACGCCCCCAGCTGACATGACACGTCCCGACTGCGTTCCACGTCTCGCGCCCAGCCCTGTTCCCGCCGCGCGCCCGACGGTAGAGACCGGGAGGCTGCGCGCGCTCGTGCAAAGGCCGGGAGAAAGATGGCGGCGCCCGTCTTGCGAGTGTCCACCCCTCGCTGGGAGAGAATAGTCCGGCTGCTCGTGTGTCTCGCAGGCGTCCTGTTATCCTTGTACGCGTTCCACGTGGAGACAGAAAAGACCCGCGACGCCAGTTACAGCGCCATGTGCGACCTGAGCGGCTCCGTCAGCTGCTCCAAAGTCTTCACATCCAGGTGAGCGCTAGCGAGAGAGGGTCGTGTCTCAAACCCTATCGAGTTCCCTACTTAGAAGGCACGTGTGGGCGTCATAGATGGCTTCGAACGCCCGATTCTGATGCTGTGGACTTGTGTGAGTTTTGGGGGGCTTTCAGATAAACCCGTGGTGCCCCGGTAGTGCTGACTGTTAAGGGAACTCTTTAGGTTTTGAGACGCTTCGGGCCACTGACTGACTGAAATCTTTCAAAATAACAGGCGCAGATTTGTGGTATTTTCCGACACCATCTTTTAAACTGGTTTGGTTAAACACAAACACAAATCTGTAGAAATTAAATGATGTTTTTAATAGTTGTATTTCTACGTTGCTTTTGTTAAATGGGCAGAAACAGCCTAATAGCAGCTAACGCTAACACCGCTAACGAGTGAATAAGCTTCATAACACAGGGCTTTATGTCTTTATAATAATAATAATTTTCACACATTATTTTATTACATATATGTGCTTTCAATTGTTTCACGTGCTGGATCAGATTTGTTTCTCTGGGGGAAATGTATTAGTTTATGAGCATTATTTAGTTCAACGACAATACAGCCGCATTATGAAAACGAAAATGTTCATGAAATTGTGTATTTATCGTCGTATTATGAATATACAGTTTATGACCCATATCATGTACAGTACGAGTTTTCTAAAGTGGTGTAATGGTCGTTTTATTGATCGCCCGTATGGTAATAATTCAGTATTAGTGACGATTCAACTTTGTGTTTGTAACCTTTGAAATCAGTTTGATTGACTCATGACACGCCAACTGTGTACAGCTGCAGCATACAGCCTTACGCATGGTCAATCACTTATTAGTGAGCAATTATTGTTAGTGCACCAATTCATGTGGACTTATATATTAACATATCACTGGTTTAGCTGATGAATCAGATGATTTTGGGATGATCGTCTTTAACCTGGATGACAATTGGTTTTCACTTTTTTACTTAAGTGGTAAACTTTGGTCTACTTACTACATAATAGTGTAGTTACAGATTTGTTCTACTTTATCGTTTAAAATCAAAGGTATAAGAATCATATTGGAAGTCTGGACTCACGAGCGGTCCAATTTCAAAGTTGTTTCAGCTCATATAAATAAACTACCCCCACCCCCCTAACAACAAGCCCACGATCAGTTGCTTTGGGGAGGGAAAGCTGTAGATATCAAAGAAAGTCATGTGAAGTGTTGTTTTTGTTGTTGACATTTCAGGAGAAGCTCGTGAGATTAACACAGCTCACACATGGAAATCACAGTAAACGGTGATAATATAGAACTGTATATTTAATATAATTGATAGTTTAGCTCTTAATAGTGTCTCATTTTAGTTATACCAACTTAGTGTACTAAATAGACAAGCCCCAAATATAGTGGTTGCTGATCATGCATTACCATGAAGAGATACGATAACTGTGTGTTTGCCGGTCTGACTTTATGAAATGGCTTCAGATGATCTGGTGTTCACAGTGTGTTTGCACACAGCAGGACCTCCCAGTTCTTGATGCTCTGCGGGAAGTTCTGATAAAACAGACGGTCTGTGGGGAAAACAGCCAAACAGAACTTCAGCCGGGTGAACTGAGCCGGGTTTTTTTCACAAGTGTTACACAATCATGCTTTAGGTTCATTTAGGTTAAGGCAGGTTAGGCAATTTGCTCCAGAAACATTTTTTGTTATGCTGGTTAAAAGTCTCTTCACATCCCGATAGCAATCACTAACGGCCTAAATTTTATTTATATGTATATAAACATATAAATATATGTCTTCTGTGGAAGGTGCAGGACCATAAAGTGTTTGTCCAATTATTGCATTCGGTCCATAGATTCTAGATTCTGATTTATACAAAACTTTGTGTAGAAATCAGAATCTCTACAACTCGATTGCTTTAGTTGATCGAAATCTTTTGCTCCCAGCTAAAGCATGAATTTGATCACAAGTTTTTTTTTTACATGGTGGAGAATAGATTTGAGTTCTTATGTGCCCTTAAAAGGGTTGGTAACATGCGTTACTGTGATTTGAAGGGTGTTGGTATGTAATGCGGAACAATCTCATCTCACTGATTGGAGTTGCCAGAACAACCAAAGATAGTATCACACTTTTATGTAATTCGAATAAGACTCGCTCTCCTCAGATTCCTTGCCAGAGTTTCTGGTTATAAAACGATGATCTGTTCTATGTGAAGTTCTGCAGTGATGTTAATTTATAGACCAACAAAACTAAACTGTAGTGATACTGTCCAAATACAGCTGAGAGTTCGTCTGCAATATAACCTTAAAACTCATTTGTCCTGTGCAGTCATTATAAATCATGGCAACAGTGGTTTACTGTGGGCTACTAATGTGGACTTGGATATTTGTGATTGTTTATTTTTAATGTTATAATTGTTACCATCTTTAAGTGTTGTGTTCAATAGCCGAATAACTGGTAAAGAACTTCCAATAGTCCTAAAAACAGACCCACCAATCAGAGTTGTTGTTACTATAAAAATAAAGGCAAATAAGTTTCACATCCACTCCAGTGTGATGTGATATATCGCAGAGATCTGAGGATGACCGGATCCATCTTTAATAAATGTACTGACAGGAAGTGATGTAATCGGAGGTCCCACCAGGTCACCCACATTCCTCTTTGCTTACACTAACCGATGCACGATTTTCATGTTTTTAATGTATTTACCTAAATTAGCATTACAAATGTCATTCGGTTGTTTAATCGAATCCACATGGGATGTTTAATAAAAGTCATGTGCACTCTGTGTGGGCGGAATATAATTACCATCAAAAGCATCCATCAGACCACAGCAGCTAAATCATCTTTGTTATGTAGGTACAGTTATGTTGTTCTGTCACTCATGTACTCATCTGCATCGAGTGTTTGTGTTTACCACACGTCCCCATGTGGTTAGAAATACAGAATTACACCCGTAACGCTAAAGTTGCTCTGTTACGTTTCTCTCTAAAAACGAACAACTGTTTGCATGTGTTGGTATTGTGTTTTTTACTCCAGTTCAAAGATATTGAGGGCAGAAATTTTGTGTATTTGACAATCGTTGTTCTTCACATGTTCCTCTTGTTTCTCATTTGTAAGTCGCTTTGGATAAAAGTGTCAGCGAAATAACCAAATGTAAAATGTAAATAATTTCATCATTGTGTTGGATCTCTTGGAATGTGTTCCTGTAGCTGAATTGGTAGAGCATTGTGCTAGCAGCGCAAAGGTTGTGGGTTCGTTTTCCAGGGAACACACACACTGATGTAATGTATATAGCTTGAATGTACTGTAAGCGTCTGCCAGATGCGTAAAACAATGTGAAAGATGTTTTGATGTAGGCCAAAGGTTTTGCATGAGTGTTCTTGTGTTCCCCTGAGGTTTAGAGCATTATTAATATATATTTATAGATCTGCTCCATTTCTGCGGCTTCGCTTCATGCCGTTGTTTTTCATCTTTCCTAACAGATGGGGTCGAGGATTTGGGCTGCTGGGAAGCATTTTTGGGAATGACAGCGCAGTAAACCAGCCAAACAGTGTCTATGGAATTTTCTTCTATGTCTTTCAGCTGTTACTAGGTAAGAGACTTGTTGTTCAGCAGATGAAGACACAGTTGTGTCTCAGCAGGCACAGGAATCCAGCAGTTTGCTGCGGTCACACTAGACCTTTCCGACCTCCATTTATACACATGCGAATGAAGCAGACTGGAACTGCATTTATATTAAATGTAGACAGCAAGTCCTTTAAAGTACTCAGTTCTGCCAAACTCCCTGTGAGACGTTGTCTTCACTTTCATCTCTTCCTGAGCACCACCACTAAAGAAACCCAGAGGAACTAGTTGACTCCAGTAGTTTATTAGTCCGGTCAGTTGTTGGATGACTTGTGTACACTGCTAGAAAAAAGCTCCTTTAAAGGTTCTTCACAGTGATGTCATAGAAGAACCATTTTTGGTTCCCCAAAGAACAGACGAGTCTGAAAAACCCTTTTACACCAAAAAGGAACAGAAAGGTTCTACAGATGTTAAAGGTTCTTTATGGAACCATACAGCCAAAAATGGCTCTCCTATGTGAAGCACCTTTATTAAGAGGGTAAGGGACAGACCACATTGTTCCTCACAGGTCATGTGGGCTTTGCTGACTCATGTTCCTCTGATGTTGAACTGTCTTCACACAGATGCAGAATAATGCTTGTGTAGTTTCTCTCTGCAGTTCACGTACAGAGCACTTCCTAGAACCCGTTTTACATTTTACTGCACAGTTTCTCTTTATTTCTTTATCAGCGAGTGAATAAATGGAGAGGCTGTTTGCTCAGAGGAAGGTTTGTTCATACTTTAATAGTGACCACGCAGGCGGTATTTGAAGGTATTGTAGGCATGCGCACAATACAGAGGTTTAGTTTTTAAAGTTATGCAGCATAATTACAGTGCGTTCTAAAATATCCTGATAACCTAACACAGAATCTTTAAACAGAAGGAAACTGTGCAGTTTAACACAATTGTTATGGGTATTTTTATTCTCATTACACTTAGTGACTTACAGTGCATTTAGGTTATACATTTTATCAGTATGTGTGTGTACCCTGGGAATCAAACTCGCAACCTTTGCGCTGCTGAAGTAAAGCTCTACCTGCACTAGCTGGTCACTGCGCTGGGTAGAGCTAGTCAAGCTAATAGGATGAATCCAGAATCTAGTCTGCTGTGTTTGTATATGTTCCTGTAGCTCAACTGGTGGAGAATTGCATTAACAGCATAAAGGTTGTGGGTTTGATTCCCAAGAGAAACACACACGCACACACACAAATAAAATGTATAACTCAAATGCACTTTAAATCACTTTGGGGAAAAAGCGTCTATCAAATGCTTAAATGTAAATGTCTACTCCTCTCAACTGTTTGATGTAGCTTTGACGCAGCAGACACTTGAGGTTGTTTTCTGATCTCTCATTCTTGTTAATCACAGTATCTCAAATCTCAGATGCACGTCCGTCCTGCCCTTGTCCTCGACGTCTGAAATGTGTGTGATCTGTTTGTCCTGCTCTGTCCTAATAAAATTACCACTATGAATAGCCAGACTGTGACTGTGACTGTGTGTGTGTGTGTGTGTGTGTGTGTGTGTGTGTGTGTGTTTAATGGTGTGTGTTCTGCAGAAACATTTCGTAGTGAGAAAGACAGTACAGGCCCTTGACACAGAACTGACTGAGGGAAAGGTCAAGCTTCAGAAGTGCTTGGCCCCCAAACACGCTCATTTTATGAGACACGACCACACTTCTGAGACATTGAGAGAGGTCAGCCGGGTGAGATCCGCTGGCGTGCTCTGATAGGTCAGAGGAGGTCATGTGATGTAGTGGTTATTCTACAGTGTTTGTTGCGTTGGTGTGTGTGCGGTACAGAACGTAGCGTACAGGAAATAAGTCATCGAGTGTGATCTGTAACTTTTTGGTTAAAAATGAACAAAAATAAGTCATTAAGCAACTACATAACAGATCAGTGTTCAAAAGAGGTCTCCTCACCCTAGTTCACAACTAGGGTAAGTTTATAATACATTTACATGTCTTCATTTAGCAGACGCTTTTATTCAAAGACTTACAATTGACGAGAGCATTAAACAATTTGTCTTAAGAACCAACAAGCCGAGTCTACAAGCTACATTTACATGTGGATATTGTGTTCTATTACTAGAGAAAGGATGAACAAAGAGCAGTTTGTTCAAAAAGAACAAACTTGAAACAAAGTTTTTTTTAAAGAGAGTTATAGCATAAGGAATGTGGTCAGGTGTGTTTTGAGTTGTTTTCTGAAGGTTGTGATGGTCTCAGCAGCTCGGGTGGAGGCTGGGAGTTCATTCCACCTCAAAGGAACAGAGTAGGTGAACGTTTTAGAGCGTGATCTGGTGCCGGGTTGTGGGGGAACGATTAGACGTCGCTCATTAACTGACCATAGCTGGTGGGAGGGGACATATGTCTGGAGGAGTGACTTGAGGTAGGGGGGAGAGGTTCCAGTGACTTAAATGCAAGTGTCAGAGATTGAAATTGGATGCGGGTGACTACAGGTAGCTAGTGGAGTAAGGTCAGGAGGGGTGTGACATGGGGTCTGTAGACCAGACGTGCTGCAGCATTCTGAATCATTTGCAGGGGTTTAGTTCCATTGGCTGAAAGGCCAGCCAGAAGGGCATTGCAGTAGTCCAGCCTTGATATTACCAGTGCTTGGTCTAGGAGCTGTGCTGTTGTTGTATCTTGTTCTTACAGCAGTTGTTTAGAAGTTAAACTTGTCATCCACAATAAGAAAATAACTCCACAAGTAACCTGCAGTTTTGTTTCAAACAGAGATGGCAGAAGAGAGACAAAAGTTACAGTAGCTTTCAAGTGTAACCAATTCAGAGTGATTAAAACAAGTAAATGGGTCTTAATTTATTGCATTTCTGTCTGCCTGCCTCTGACTCGTTTAAAGCACTTCACAAGATCACACCTTCCAACCAAATATCAATAACATGCGAATTTTAGATATAATAATTGGATTTTAGAATTGAGACCATTAATATAAAGACTTGATGATCAATACATTTAGTAATCTATGAGTTTGTGTTTTTATGTACATCTCTACTACAACCCTCATGTATTTACATTTACATTTATGCACTTGGCAGACGCTTTTATCCAAAGCGACTTACATTGCATTATACTATACATTGATTCTAAGTATGTGCAATCCCTGGGATCGAACCCATGACCTTGGTGTTGTTAACACCACTGAGCTACAGGAAAGCTGTGAGTCTGTATGTATGAGTCTGTATGTTAATGTTGTGATGGCAGTGCAATGATAGCATCCCTCTGGTGTTATGTTGTTGTAGTGTCGCTCACTAACTGTTGTGTGTGTGTGTGTGTGTGTGTGCACGCAGGTTTGACAGCCAGCGCTATGGCTGCTTTGGTTTTGATGACCACGTCCATCGCATCAGTGGTGGGCTCACTCTACCTGGGCTACATTCTTTACTTTGTCCTGAGGGATTTCTGCATTATCTGTGTGAGCACATACGCACTGAACTTCATCCTGCTGGTGCTAAACTACAAGCGACTGGTTTACTTGAACGAGGCCTGGAAGCAACAGCTCCAAGCCAAGCAGGACTAGATTAAACAAACAAACAAACAAACAAACTACAGAAGGATAACAACATCACAACAAGCAGGCCGCAGATCCTCCAACCTCCAAAATTGTGACTTGCTGCCAGGAGACCTCGCTTCCAAACAAATGTTCATTCTGTCCAGTGTGTGTGTGTGTAAAACAAACAAAAAAATTAAACAAGGAAAGAAAAATGTCATTTTTAGGGGTCACCGATCGCAGGTTTTGACAACAGAAACGCAAATCTCTGTGTGTTTTATTTCTTGTTGGTTTTGTTTGTTTCCCTGAGGTGATCTTCGATCGCCAGACATCAGTCAGAAAACCAAACACACGTACACAAATCCCCAGTCAGCGCAGGCGGAGGAGGGCGTCCTTTCTTTGAGGAATAAAATAATGGAAACATGGAAAAAATGTGACAATGTTTACTTGAATCCGCTGGGAGCGTCTCTGCTTCTCGTGAGCAGATGCCTGCAGGACTGAGTTTAAAGGGTTCATGATTATGAGGTTAATGTACTGCTTGCTGAGAAAAATGAAAGCGTAATTTTTGTTTACAGATTTTTGTTAATTGTTTTGGAAGAGGACCACTCATCAAACGTGTGTACATCACATTTATCTGTGACTACTTTTTATTTTTATTTGTCTGTTTGCAGTTGTGTAAATGGCGCCGTGAAGCAATATTCCTGACTAGGTTGTGTTTTACTGTTTAAACATTAAATCAGGAGAAGAACTTCCAGCGAGCGATTGTGGGACATTTGGGAATATTTCACTGCAGATATAACAAGGCGATGTCACTCTGTACACGCGTAACAGTGATTCTCTCTCTGCTGTTCAGTATGTGAAGTCTGGAGTCAGATTATGTTCTGCATTCACTTAATGTCGGAAATGTCATCTGAAGATCGGGACAGTCTGTACAGAGGTGTTCATGTTTAAACTTTGACGACCTTTATAATGTCAAATCCATCCATGCACAGCTTTGTTGTTAATAACAGCTAAATATTTTGGCACTAATTCACCTCTGTATTTATATCTTGAAATATCTGGAAGATATTGTCTAAAATGATGTTAAAACAGAACCGTTATGATGTAAACGAATGACTTTCTGTAACTGTTTAAGCTGCTGCCATTTTTTTATATTTAGACAGAAGTGGAAGAAGGTAAAGCTTCCATTACAAGCCGTTTTCTGATTTGTAATTACAGGTTTTACTGATTTGTGAGTTTTTTACTCCATGAATTACAGTCATTCCGACATCATGTGGATGCTGCGAAACTATTTCTGATTAATTCTGCTTGACAGGAATTTGGAATGAGTGTCAGCCTGTTTCGGGAAATGGGGCGTCGTCTTTAGACTCAATGTTGAGCAAATGTAATTGCAGGTTTAGCAGAGTTTTTTAGATTCCTTCCAGATTTCTGTTTATCTGTTCATGTTTAGCTATAAACATTCCTTTAATGTTAAACTTACATTTGACAGATTTCTCCCTCCCAAGTTTCCACCCTGATGTTCTAATATTACTTTTGTAATAAGTTCTTAACACTCAAACCTGAAATTGGTTCTTTTGTTTCTTATCTGTTTTCACATTATAGTCACGTGTCGCATCTGATTGGACCCCCACGTGAAGTTCAATTACCCACAATTCTCACTGTTATACCAGATTTATTGAATTCATTCTGTAGCTGTTGGAATAGTCAGGCACAAATAATGTTGCTGCTACAGAAAAATCAAACCCTGTTTTTCTGCTGTATTTGGAGTGAAATTGAACTGGAACAGTCTGTGTGTTTGCTTAGATCCACATCCACACTTGTGTTGTCCTGGTGTGTACTAAATATTGTCTTCAATATTGAGACTTAGTTCGTCAGTTGTCAATTACGTATTTACACAAATGTATCTATACGTCCCAGTATTACACAAGACAGTAAGCTGTGACTTAACCCTTGTGATGCGTAAACTACATCTATGCTTCGCGCTGAAGTACATTGAAATAGTTAAACCAACAATCTGAGTTGCAGGAACATGTAAGTGGTAAGTTGATGGAGGAAGTTAAGGTACAACTCGCCCGGTTACATTAGTGTAGTTAAACAAGCTTAAGTTCCTTCACAATCAATGGATCTCAGTTAGGACAGATACCATATCAGGTCACACAGATGTGGCTGTTCAAACATATTCAGAAGAATTCAGTGGAGAAACATTTCTGTGGGTCATGAACATCAGACTTGAGATGCTGGGATGGTACAATTTCTCACAATCTTGATTTCATGTGTGTGATTCAATATGGTGTCTGTCCTCACTATCAGCTAACAGTTCTAGCATGTAAGAATGTTTCATTTACCATTTCCATTAAGTAACTAAAATGTTTTGAAAGTTCAAGAAATGTTCAAAATGTCCATTATTGTCCGTATTATTGTTATTGCTTGGTTATAAGAGTGTTATCCAATATTTATTTTAATTCTGTAACATTCCACTACTTAAGAGTAGCGGTTTTGATATAACGTTAACAAAAGTTATAGTAATGTTACTGCAGGAACGTTTTTGATAACTTTAGGAGAACCTTCAAAGAACATTAGCCAATGTTCTAAACGCATTCCCTGTTAGCTGGGCATGGTCCATGGTGAAGTAATGTTGAGTTATGTCTAGATTAGCTGGTGTAACGTACTGGCTTTTCAACCGTTGGGTATCGCGTGTCTGTATTGAGCAGCGTTGATGATTCTGTGGTTGCTGTCTTGTTAGTGTGGCTAAACATACTTTCAGCATCTCTAGAAAGCAAGCTGTGATTCTTACCTCAGCCACACTGAACAAATCTAAAGGTAGTTGTGTGTATTACCATCTGAGGTCTTGTGTTGTGGTTAACATCTTGTCACTGTGTAGAGTCTATGTGATGTCAGATGAAAAGAACCACTGTTTTTTCTACATTTTAATGACAGATTATAATTCTACAAATTCTAATGACATGAAAATGTCAAAACAAGACCCACCTCCCCCCAAAACAACAACAACAAAAGGTTGCCTTCACAAGTTCCAGTTTTAATAAAAGTGCCTTCTGTATGTCCACTGGTCCTCATTGCAGTCTTGAGGAGCTAAAATGACATCTGCTAGTCTTTCTGAGGGTGAATTCAGAAACAGATCTACAGACATCTGCAGTCTTAAGTGTCTCATAGATGTTTCACCACCAAAAAAAAAAAACAGTAAAACCCAACCCCAGAGTCTTAGGAGACCGTTTGATTGTTCATTCACTCTGTATTATTTTCTGGTTGTTTAGTCCCCCCCCCCTCCCCTTTTCTGATTTCCTGATGTATCTGTTGGGGTCAGTGGGCTATGACACAAGCCCCTTTAGGTGTACAGAATGTTAATAGCTTATTTTATTAGATAAAGATAAAAGCAAAATGGTTGGATTGGAGAGCCTGTGTCTTGGCATCTGTTTTTAATTTGAATCTGGGTATTTTTGTGAAAATAAACTGTGTTTAGATTTACTTCCGTATTTGCCAAATATAAACTGAAGTAAACATGCTGTGATTTCAGAAGAACAGAAAACATCGGATGAAATGCATTATTTGAAATCTGTGTCTGGGAATCAGCTTTGAGGAGACTACAGTGAACATTAAAAACGTGTCGATGTTGTGTGAATTTGGTCTGCCATTAAAACATTCCACCAGACGTGGCTTCCATGACCTCTTCTTGACCTTCAGGAATTCAGATCTGACCCCCTCAATTAGACATTACATTACCTTTCAAATACACTTTGTAAAATGTGACATGAATCGATTTTAAAATGAATAGTCAGAAAACAACGTGATATGAATCATTTGATGTGTATAAAAGTAAACAGACTAAAGATCTGATGACAGTAACAAACTGAATCATGAATTTCAAGACTCTTGTGGTATGTGATTCATTTCAGTGATAAAACAACACGTGAGATGGTTTTAGAATGCTGAAAAACAGGATTAAAGAATAATTGAAGATTATCTTCAATTATTTACAACAAAGTAAAGTACAAACTCAATTAACACACCAGTACCACACAGACAGACAACCCATAATACTTTACTGCTGTACAACTGAATGACTGAAACACAGTTATCAAAAGCTGATTAAACCACAATAACAGATTTTATAAAGTGTGTTAAATATTCAAAGGTCTGATTTGACTTACAAAAACTACATGGTAAGAGAAAACTTTTCAATTTTACATCTGTCACAATTTGTCTAATTTATAAAAAAAAAATTAAACCAGTTTTAGGAATTGTTTTGCACATTGTAAAGGCATGTTAAAGTATCCTGAGACATTACAGTAATGTGCAGTAAATGTTTGTGTAGTTTTTATTTCAGTGGTGATTCTTGTGTCTGTAATACTGTAAAACTATTTAAATCAGCAAAGACTAAATGCATTGTAATTTAAGGGCCACATACAACCCGTTAAGCTTGTTTAAACTGAAGAGTTTTCTGTTCTGGTCTGATAGTGTTGCTGCATATGTAACAGATGAGACTCATTCCACAGTTCATATATAAGCGTGTCTGTACACAGGACACACGACATATGGACTCATTATACAATCGCAACACTAATTAATGCGAGTCACAGTTTAGAACCTCAGAATGTCTGTCTGCTTCCACCAAAATGATTTACATAGTGCTGGTAATATAAGACACGCCTTTAAACACCTGTAGTCAGATCAGAGCTCACTGGCAGGGATATCTGGTCCAGGCGGGCAGCACGCCTGTCTCATTGGCGATTCTCCAGTAACGCTCTCTCAGGAGAAAAGCTCCAGCTTTGGGCTGACGCTGACGAGTGAAGATTCCCTTCTTATTCCCGACCACTCTTGTGATGGCTAGAGAGACACAAACAAACAAATTAGAAGTGATGTGCAAGCCAAATGTGGTGACCCATAGAGAATTTGTCCTCTGCATTTAACTCATCCAGTTAGTGCACACTGAGCAGTGGGCAGCCATTTACTGCGACACCCAGAAGCTACTGAAGGTAAGGTGTCCTGCTCACGGGCAGCTCAGCTGTTTCCTGCCAGCATTAAGAATCAAGCCCGTAACCTTTTGGTTACAAGTTTGACTCTTACCATTAGGCCACAACTGCCCCAACTAATGTTAAAGCTATCTTTACTAACAAGTGTAGCACCCTTAACCATGTTTTACACCATCAGTGCAGAACATGACAACAAATGTGCAGATTAAATGCAGGGTGACTCATAACTAGTTAAGATTATTATCTTATCAGTTAATGCTTCAGTTCTTTTAGAACCGGTTAGAGAAGAACCGCATTTATTTCTCACTCTGAGCTGTCATGAAGTCAGCAAAGTTCCAGATGAGTTCTCCGATCACAAACTCTTTCCTCTTCTGGTCAAACACGCTGTGGTAGTTCTGCAGGACTGTTTTCTGATACTCCTCTGTAAACATCACAGGTGGATCCTACACAAGAAGAAGGACCAACATTCGCCGTCTGTCAGTGGAGGTGAACTGAGAGAAATCACTCTGTCCTACAGCAGAATAACTGTATGCACTTACACTATGCAGACCGGGCACGGCGTCTGCGCCGTACTCACTCTGTATGATGGGTTTCTGGTATTTTCCATACCAGTTCTCAAACTGAGTGTTGAGCTGGAGGCTGATGATCTCTGTGTGACCCGGATCATGGTACCAGGAGAAGTAACTGTTCACACAAACGACGTCCACATACGGAGCCTGCAAAACACATCACAAAAGCTTTTAGCTCAACAGTTTGTCTTTGTGATGTCATGAATTCCTTGTTATTCTATCATCTAATCTCATGGCTCCGCGTCTAAAAAATGGACTTGTCAAATGTTTCTATAACTTTTGAAATAACATTTGTAACGTTTCTGTTACTTGATGGAAACATTCGAGAAATATTCTTACATGGTAAAATTGTTAGTCAGGTCACTGTATACACTGTGACTTACTGTACTTGGTGTACTGTGGGTCAATGTCAAATATTCACTTACTCAACATGATAGTGTGAGCTGTGAGATAAGGCGTGTTTACACAGCTGACGTTACAGGCAGGGTTGGCAATTCTTTCCAGAAACATCTGTGTTATGCTGGTTAACCGTCTCCTCACATCCTGTGCTCCAAATACATTTAAATATTTACCTTCTGCGGAAGGCACTGGATTATAACATGTTCGTCCAATCATTGCATTCGGTCCAAATGTAATGATAGGATGTCCTACTTGTCTGTCAATCTATGTATGTGTTGGAGGGGGCGTGGCTTTGGAGACGCTTGAGATTTGGAGATTTCATGCTAGAAAGCTAACTTATTATTGCTAGCCTCTCTGAAATTGCCCACGCTGACTTTAAAAGGAAAATGGCAGTAGGTTGTGAAATGGTTGCAGCGTTGCTCAACATTAATGTAGGAACATGTGACTAAAACAGTGTACAGTTAAATTAAAGGGCCTAACCCCTTTATCTCTGGCGTAGTTGCTGTTTGTGATGAAGGTAACGGGTCGTGTGGAATCCAGTGATTTAGTGTGAGACACGAGCTCCCTACAGAAAAACACACAACAGACACACATTTACAAAACATATGAGTCCATTCAGCTTGTACATATGAGTCCAACAGATGTACACACGCAAACGTTCCAGTGGACAAACATCTGTACTGATCTGAATGCAGTAAGAGCAGCCGTCTGAACTCATGCTGATGATAGTGCAGTTAAGAGTTAATAACGGATGTATGTATACAAATATCACATTTCTGATGTGCAGAATGAGTTAAAACTGAACATCGGACCATGAGAACACTGGTGAGCAGAAGCCTGCAGCGTCTTGAACATGCTTAGGTATGTAAATGTCAGATCCACATCACTGTAAGAGCAGATGTTTCCGCCTAAAACCCATCTTTACACCCCAATGAACAACACACACACACACAGTTTATGATATATTATTACTCAGTCAAAACAACAGCTTCACACACACACACCAGGTGTGCTCTATTAAAACAACATCCACCCTGTCATTTCTAAATCAGATGATGAAAGCACATTCATGGAAAACAGGGTTTACTCTCGTGAAATAGTTGTGACATCTGATGTAAACTCACACATGTTTACTTAACATGTTTTCTTTCTGTCGCTGCATTTAAAACCACAAAAACTGTGAAGTGGATCATAAATGTGCAGTTTGTCTCACTTGAAATAATATCCTGCGGGGGGCATTTCCGAGGCCGGTTCATTGGCTACAGACCACATGACCACAGACGCGTGATTCTTATCACGCCTGACCAGCTCCTCCATTACGATCAGATGATGAGCCAGAGAAATGTTCCCAAAACTGCGTCTGGAGGCAACAAACACACAATCACTCTTTATTGCAGACTGGATCTGGAAACATAAATGCAGGAAACACGGGTTTATCCTATGCAGAAGTATTTTTGGCCCCGCCTCCAATCCTGAGGGGGAGGAGCTAAGACACGAGGAAGGGAAGCGAGGAAAAGAAACGAGGTTGCACAGATAACTGGGTGAAAGGCACCCAGTGTTTATAATGAGGTAAAACAGCTGATAATGTGTGATTTGTGGGGACAGTGTGTGTCAAACGCCTCACATGTCTTTAATTCCGACTCCGGGACACTCATCTATGACCACGATGCCGTGACGGTCGGCCATCTGCAGGATCTCCTCAGCGTACGGATAGTGACTGGTGCGGAACGAATTCGCCCCCATCCACTTCATCAGGTTAAAGTCCTTCACCACCAGAGGCCAGTCGAACCCTTTCCCCCGAATCTGTGATCAAAGCATGAGTCAAACAGCAGCTTTAGTTAGAGCAGCTGGACTCTGTGTGTGTTCTACACTATCTGTGAGAGATTTTCCAGTTAAGCTGATGTTAATAAATACTGCTCACACCTGCTGTCTGTAGAGTGTAAGAGTAAAAGATTGTTAGAGGTTTACTAGTATTTCTTATTGCTGATAAGTATGCTCCTATAAAACACCCTCGATAAAAAAACAACACTAAATATTTCCATATATTTTTTATACTATGGAAAAAGCAGCCAGAACATTCTTCAAAAATGCACCGTTTGTGTTTCAAAGAAGACATGACCTGTGTGTTTTAAATGACATGATGGTGAAGCAGGGTAGGCAATTTTCTTGTAGGTCTGAACGTCCTACTTGCCTGGAGGGGGCGTGGCTTTGAAGAGAGCTCTGAAGGGTCTTTTAAAGCTATCTCGCTATTGCTAGCCTCTCTGAAACTGCTTCTATCAGCTGGAATCTTAAAGGCACAGAGTCTGGTGTTAAATGTTTGGTTTGCTGCCCTCTGGTGGAACTTACATCTGCATCTTCATGTTTGTTGACCCCGTGGAAGTAGAAGGGCTTGTTGTTAATGAGAAACTGTGTACTGGTGACTTTAACAGTACGAATACCCACAGAGAGAGTGTAAATATCCTTCTGTCCATCCTCAGTTGTAGCCTGAACCTACAGAGACACAGACAGACAGAATGACACAGTGTGTGCGTGCGTGGCTTTTTATTTACAGCTTAGATGAAAAACTAGGGCTTGCAATATACCTACAACTGATGTTTCACTCTTTTGATGAGATTTGACACCAATCTCTATGCTTATGTATCTAAATTTACATTTATGCATTTTGCTGGACACTTACCCAAAATATATTCAATGTCACACATCACCTGTTGTGTGTGTGTCAATAAATACAATCACACACAGAATTGCGTGACTTTGTGAGCTATTTTTCTAACCTCCATGGAGTAGAGATAAGCCGGGTTTTCATGCATCAGGTACGGCCACCAGAGGTTGACGTCTGTCACTTTAAGAACTCCTCGAGTACCGTCAGCTGAGGCCACACAACGGCCGTCTGTAGCCGACAGCGTCACTTTCACAGAAGATTTGAAGCTGCCCAATACAGAGACATTATAACTGACCAGCCCTGCAACAGACAACAGACAGCATCACGCAGGTGCAGAATACAGTATACAAGCATCGGTACGTTGACATTTAATTTAAACAACTATTCGGGGTTCAGTAAACTGAACTGAAAACTGTCACAGTGGGATTTTATTTGTAAAATAAAAAAAAATTGCAATTACAATAATGCATTTGCAGGTCTATGGATCAAACTATTTTATCAGGATAAATGCTGAAATACACACTTCTATCTGCATAACAGCATACGTTTGTTTTATACAAAATTATATTTTGTGTTAATCAACATCTTTTGTGGTATACAGCTTAACTAGTTCTGCACTGGTTTAATACTTTTTAAGGTCACCATGAAACGCGAGTTATCTTATATGGTGACGCATATCTGACGAACAGGCTACTGGAAAATAAACAAGGAAATGTAATGGGGGCAGTTGTGCCCTACTGGTTAGTGAGTTGGACTTGTAATCAGAAGGTTGCTGGTTTGATTCCAGCACTAGGAATTACCACTAGGAACCAGCACTAGGCAACTATTATTCTTAATCATGAATATTACAAGAGTACCTTAATTTAAAAAATGACTTGCACAATAAATCATTTATAATAAACACTGCAATATTCCATAAAATAATTAAAATGGTACATTTGATTTCATGGTGACTTTTTAACTCACAGTCACGTGTTATTTTCAAGTCACTCACCAATGTTATCAGCGAATGATGTCACTACAGTGATGTCATCGATGTGTATCTCTGGTGTGGTGTAAAGCAGAACCGATCGGTGTATTCCAGCGTAGTTGAAGAAATCAAAGTTACTGTTCTGAACGAAGTAGCCAGCAGGATATCTGTAAACATTCACAACAATTAAACTGTTGTGTGTGTCCATGTAACAACGCATCATTTTTCTACTAAAATAAATCAAACACCAGCTGATTCAAATCCACTGAAATAAAGTCAAAGTGATGTATTTGTCAGAGTATAGTGACCCGTGACCCATACTTAAAATGTGACCTTTGCATTTAACACATGGGGCAGTGGGCATCGTGACTCAAACCTGCGATCTTTGGGATACAGGTCTGACCCTCTAACCATTAGACGGTTCTAAAACTGTTCTAAAAAACAATTAGGAGTCGATTCTGAAGAAAGATCTGACAGTTTGTTCACACGTCACCTGCTTTTATATATTGTCCTCTAATTCAATGCCATTAAAGTGTGTCTGAAAGCCCTCTGTGTGGACTCATGGGTTAAATCTAACATGTCACCTGGTGCGATCACTCATGTACTGGATGGTTCCTGGAGGCAGAGTCTCTAAAGTCAGAGTGTTATTAACAGCGATGGTGATTCGACACGGGCTGGCGGGCGTCTGTCGCAGCACACCACTGATGTCGGCCTCGAAAGGGAGGTGACCGCCTGCATGTTCTGTCATCCTCACCCCATTTACCCACTATGAGATGAAAACAACACAGATCGACGTGTCAGTCTGGAAAGTGTCTGCGTGACACATGGAACATGAGACTGAGGAAACATCTGTCGCTCCGAACAGGAAGCGTCTGCGAATGTAAATGTATATACAGGAAGAAGTATGCTTGCTTCAGAAGAGCATGTCCACAAATCCTGTCCCAATGCAGACGCTTCCATCCAAAGCAACTTGCAATGCATTGAATATATACATCAGTACATGTGTTCCCTGGGAATCAACCCCACAACCTTTCCGATGTTCTACCAGCTGAGCTACAGGAACACAAACATATGACTACAGCGATTCCTGTATCTTCCTTACAAGTACAGAGTAGTAGTGTGCGCTTCCCACGCGCAGCACGATCCGTGTTCCCTGATCCTGGATCCAGCGCTCAGGCACCCACGCTTCCCTCTCGTACCACACCCAGCCAATGAAATCTCGGATTTTGGCTTCTTGTGTGATATCATTGTAGCTGGAGGGCACAGGCATGTCAATCACTGGACCTGTCTGTAAACAAACACAAAGACACAGTCAGGGGAACGTAAAACAACGTAAAACAAACATCTTCATACACTGGACGACTACATTCGCTATTTTGTCCAAAACCTCCGGTAAAGAGATTCAGTTCACCCAAAAACGTTTTATCTTCTGTAGAACACACAATATTTTGAGAAATGTCTCACACAGGTTTGGAATGACATGAGGGTGAGTAAATGATGGAAGATTGTTAATTTTAGAAGACACATATTGAAAGGTTATGAAATAGCATTTCATGTTGAGCCAAGCGTGCAGTGAGATACTACACTGCAGTTTAGGGTGTTTCTCCACAGTAACGATACACATGGATTACACATCTGAGGATTATGCAATCTGTAGCTGTTACTTCTCTGTCACCATCTCTGTTTGAAACATAAAACTTCAGGTCACTTTACCTACTTTTCTTCATATGGTTCAAGTCAAATGAAGCTAAAGTGACATTTTCCGGGAAATCAGACCCGACAGCACAAATGATAAATCATTATTATAAACGTATTGCTGTGAATCAGGGGAAGATAATGAGACACTTCTCTGAACACTGCTCTAGGTTTTTGCTCATTCCTAACCAAAAAAGTTACGGACTGCAGCTTTAAATTGTGATTCTGATAATGTAACTTAAAATGCAAAACAGAAGCATTTTCACTATTGCTCGCAGACTTTTGAAGCCCAGTGTACACACTGACACTGACGCTGTGCTGTCACGCGTCAAACATCACCTCGGCCAGTGGACTCTTGAACCATGCCTGCTCGAACCCTTGGTTCCGGCCTGGAGAGAGATCCGCTCTGAAGCTCCACAGGCCGCTCAGATCTTTCACTTCTCTGGTGGGAGATTCTCGTGGGAACAGCATCCCACCCTGCAGCGCATGACAGACCGCGCACACGGCAGTCAGCAGCGCGACGATCGCCGCGCCCGATCCCCACATAGTCATAACGCGCGCTGAACCGCTGACCGTCTGCTACAGTGTATCACATTCGCTTCCGGCTTACGCGTGACGTCATGACGCTTAAAGGACGGACCACGAGGTTTAAACAGGATAAAAAAGTCAAACGAATGTATCGTTTAACATGTTTGAAAGGTGAGAAATGACACACACACTAAAAATATTGAGCTACATGTCGTTTTAGTTACAGTAAAGACACAAACACAGAGGCGCAGGAAGATTTCTCACCACAAGTGGGAGACAGACGCCGTGCTATGACATTCACAAACATACACATGAACTATATATATTTATATGTATGTATATATACATGACTCCGTTTCTTATACACAGTTATAAACGCTCCCTTATATATGAATAATGAATGAAACCAAAAGTTTGTGTGATTAAAACTTAAAGCTGAAATGTCATGTATAAACTGCTTGTTTTGACACACCACACTGCATAAAATGAGATATAAACGATCTCTGAAGAGTATTTTTGAACATTTTTGTTTGTCTCATCAAAAGCTACTTATGTTTAAATATGCAATATTCTTACGTCTCTAATATAAATATGCAATCATTTCATGTTTCTGTTTTGCTAGTCATCTTCAGCTGTGCAGCGCTCCTGGCGTTCAGATGATGTTACTGCAGCTTCACCGCTGCAACAGAACACAGAAAGAGCTCTGAAAATCATGTACAGGTCAGTTTATTCGACGCGTGTGTTTAAACACTCCCGCTGGTCACATGATCTCAACAGTGTAGGCTTTTACAAGGCTACTGATTGAACAGAATATGTTTATACATTGTGTTTATACAGATATACTCGGGGCATTGTGTGTGAATATACGTGTGTGCAGATAATCAGTAGACGATGGGACGATAACAGTGGATAACAGTACAGTAAACGATATGTAATGTACAGAATGATTTAACATTTTTAACATAGATCTTTAGACTGGATGTTTCTAATATTAACATATCCCAGTAACACTATTAGAACACTTTTTACTAGACCTGTATACATCCTTTACCAAGTAACTGGGTCAAAAACACTATAATACTAGCTAATAAAATACACGTGCTCTGTAGGAGGTGCCACTGAATGTTTGAATATTGTTTCAAAGTTTAAGAGTGTTTCAAAGGGAGAATTAAGATTTTTACGATCCTTACTTTCATGTTTTTATTAAAAACATAATTATGGTGCATTTGCTTTCTGTTTGAAGTAGATTTGAATTTTGTCTGTTGTGTGTCTTTGAGGAAAGAATGTTTGAAAAGACATGAGAGTGAGAACATAGTGGCAACTTTTCTTCCGAATGCATTATAGAGACGACATTATAGCGCCCCCTGTTGGACGATTATAGTAACGACAGAATCTCCTCTCGGCGGTGACACGGTCTGTGTTTGCGTTCCCAGTGAGGTCACGTTTTTGGAAATACCAAATCAACAGTTCAGATCAGTCGTGATGTCAGACGAATACAAGATTCATTTCCTGTGCATCCCAGCAGCGCTCTGTATAAACATTTGACAGTTCTCTGAAGTCTCTCTCATAAATGTCAGTGTGACACGAAGGTCTTTATAACAACATACACCGATTATATACAGAAATTCCGGCCCCCTGAATCTATATTGCTCTGGGCCCTTTACATCAGTATTAATCTCCCACTCTTCGGTCTTATAGCTACTTAGCTAACAGGGAACATTCTCAGAACATGGCTAATTTAAAGTTCTCTTAAAATGAAAGTTAAATGAAAACGTTAGGGAAATGTTCTTACAACCTAAAACTGTGAGCTAGGTTATCACAGTAAGTGAAGCTGTTTTCTGAGAAGCATTTGATGAGAGAGTTGTCCGTTTTACATTATAGCTGTTGTCTGTTGTTCTTTTCTTTGTCTGTTGGTTTGACCATGTTTGTTCGATCATGTCTTTGTCACATGTTAAGTGTCCTGTTTCTCTACATGGTCAGATATTTTCAATGCATATATTTTATGGTATCTTCTGTTAATGAGAGTTCTTATCTTCTGTCTGTCAATCCCCTGCTGTGAATCTGCCAGTCACAGTTCTGCATAACTGCAGTTGCCAGCATGCAGTTTTTTTGCAGACATATTAATTGACTTAATCACTTGAAACAGTTGCATGTGACTGATGCTGTCTGACAGTCTGTGCGCGCGGGTTACGTGTGTGTGTGTGTGTGTGTGTGTGTGTGTGTAATGAGAGAATGCTTGCTTCAGTGCTCTGTCTCTGATATGACATTAAACAAACGTGAGGATAAAGCACATGAGAGATGCATCTTCTCAGCTATTAATTTAAGGTTGTGAAATGTTTCCGTAATGTTTCCATTAGTAACAGAAAAGTTCAAAATGTTATTTTGAACATCTTAGGAACATTTCAAACGTCCAGTATTAGACGTTGCATTAACGTTTGTTAATTGTTTGGTTATGATGAGAACGTCATTCAGACATTTTTTAAATTCTGTAACATTTTTTAAATGTTCCACTAACTACACTAAGAATAACGTTTTTGATGAATGTGGGAGTGATGGTGAAGTCTGGAGGTTTTCTCTGCATGTGTCTGTCCAGCTCCAGTGTCATGGCATGAATTCTGCAGCCTCATCACCCACAACAGTCAGTCTCGCACACATACAAGCAGAACTAGAGATGGAAGATGTTTCTGAGTCCGGCTTTTACCTGTTCTGTTACAAAGCGACCTGTACAATTGACCAGCAGCACTGTGACAATCCAGCACTTAAGAATCCAGCACTGCGAGTGCAGCGCCAGGAGACTGAACGCCAGGCTGCCCGGAGAGACTCCAGCTGGTAGCAGATTGTATGCGTGGGCACAGTGATGACAGCATAGGAAACAGTTTCATAAAGACAGCATAGTGCCACCTGTGCTGTGTCCAGCCAACAGCCCAGCCAAATCTTCATTCTCCAGATCTGACTGAGGTTTTGTGGCTCTCAGTCCATGTCTGTAGCTTTAAGTGTCATGTTTATGTGCTGGCGATAGATTCTTTATTTATAAATAAGAATAGGAAAAGTCAAAGGTTTATCTGTGTAATGCATAACAGCACATTCTGTGGAGGGCAGGTCAGGGTGACTGTGAACCAGCAGATATCACAGATTTCATGAGCTTCTGGAACTGAAGGAGGAATAATGTTGTGGTAGAAGAATGGAAGGGAATTTGGGAAGTTAGTTACAGTTTTAGAAAACGGATTTCTTTGTTTGGTGGATTTCCGCTGTTCTCTTGCGCTTTTCCAAGTAGGAAGCTGGAAATTCTGATGTTCCAGGTTGACTTTTAAGTGAAGTATGGTGAGTCATACTCAGAGTTTGTCCTCTGTATTCATTCCATCCAAGTTAGTGCACACACATTTGGAGTACTGAGTAGTGAACACACACACTCCTTCACTCCTTCACTCCTTCACTCATTCACTGTGGCACCTGAGAAGCAATTGGGGTGCCTTGCTTAGGGGCCCCTCAGTGCCACAACTTCCCCATGTCTGAACTATATCATGTACTGACCTAAACCATGTACTGACCTTTTGTTTATTCCTATATTGATAAACTCTGTGCTGTTTGAAAACCAATGACACACACACAAACTTTCAAGGTCCCCATATGGGAGCTGAACTTGACATCTCATTTCTCCATTCTCCACCATTCATGTTGCTGTAATGAGCCTCGAACCACACAGAGAGAAAGTCCCCATAAGGCATAGAAACAGGTGTGTGTGTGTGTGTGTGTGTGTGTGTGTGTCAGGAGACTCACTCCATCTCACCTCATTCTTTTCAGTTTCACAACACCATCATCTCTGTTTATCTGTTTAATCTGGAGGGACTGAACTGTTGAAATGTTAACTGGACAGTTTTCATTGTGCAGCCAGTAAATGAAACTGCACTTCTCCCAAAACTAATGTTTATAACTGTAAAATGAGAGATTGTGACACGGTCACATGCTGATGAAATGCTTCAATGAGACAATTCACTCTATCTCTCTCTCTCTCTCTCTCTCTCTCTCTTTCTCTGTCTCTCTCTCTGTCCATCTGCCCATCTGTCTATCTGTCTGTCTGTAAGACGATATAAGATGAATGTCTATTAAACATGGTCCTAACAACAAACTGCAAGTGATAAATCTCATCTGAACAGCTTGAGTTTTTAACGGCACCCCCTACCAGCTTCAATCTCATTAACTTCCCATCAGTGTGTACACGAGTGGCTGAGTGCATGTGTGTTATGAGTGTGTGTATTATGTGGGTGGGTGTTTGTTTGTGTGTGTGTGTATCTGTGTATTATGTGGGGGTGTGTTTATGTGTGTCTGTTGTGTGTGTGTGTGTGTGTGTGTGTGTGTGTCTGTGTGTGGCTTATGCAAATGCGTGTCAGGGGATGAAAGCACAGCTAATTGAGTGAAACAGCAGCAGTGAGATCTCATGCGCTGAATCTCTAGATGTTGTGAGCAGCGTTTTTCAGCTTAATCTCGCTCGTCTGGTCTCGTCTTCTGACTGACACCACATCTCACGCACGTCAAATAAAACATGATTTTTTGTCTTATAAAATTCAAGATTTTTAGCTACAATTACCATTTATAATTAACATTTGTTAATGGTACAAGTGTAAAGCTGCAATCCATAATAATTATTTTGGTTAAAAATGCAAAAAATGTGTACAGAATAGTGTTTAAATGTGTCTCCTCACTTTTCCCCGATTCGCAACATTAATTTTTAATAACGATGTATAATTTGAGCTGTCAGGTTTGATTTCTCAGGAAATGTCAGTTTGGCTTCATTTGACTTCAACATAATTCATTAAAAGTATGTAAAGTAAGCTGCAATATTATATTTTAAACAGAGATGGCGACAGAGAGGCACGAGTTACAGACTACAGCTTTAAGATATACAATTAAATTGACTATGATTTACAGTTACATTTAATATTGAGACATTATTACATTACATTATCATTTTAAATGTTTATGTTTCTGTTTAAATATAAATTAATTAATTATTAATAGGTAAACGTAAAATTAGCTTAGACTGCATCCTGTCAGCATCCTTTTTTTGTGTGGAAAAGAGAGAAGAAGGGAAAAAGAAGAGAAGAATATAAGAGGATTAAACACAGAGTGATGCTGTTGAGAGGAGGAATGAAGCATCACACATTGATGATGACAGAAGAGACGTTGGGAAGCCTCACGTTCTCCTTCCTCTGAGAGGATATGTGACTATTGAATAATTCATGTCACTGAATAATGAATAATTCATGAGTAATGAATAAGCCAGTGTGATCAAAGAGAGGTATGCTAATTAGGAAAGTGAAAGGTTGTGTGTCATAAATTCATCACCCCCCACATTCAATAATGGTAATATTCATAACTTAAGACAGAAGAAAACATCCCTGTTTCTCACGAGGCTAACTGAAAGAAACTGCAGACGTGGCCTATCAAGTTCCCTTAAAACCTAGTCAACATTATTTGACACTCTTGACTGCAGTATTGGCCACATCTGCAGGAAAGGATCTCTCTCGATGCTGTCTTTTAAGTGCTGAGGAAGAAAAACGGTCTCTTTTTTCCTCAAATGTTTTCCAATAGTGAAAGAAATGTTTCTTTAAGATGGAGAGCTCATGGAAACTGCTGTTGAGATCTGCTGCTTTTCTGATGTTTCTGTTGAGTCTCCAGTAATCTTCAGAAGAGATCTCAGTATGTTTCACTTACTGTATGTTTATGTCTAATTACTGTATGTCTAATTTGTTGTCTTATTAATGTGTTTTGTTTCTTGTGTGTGTGTGTTTGTGAGTGTGTTTGCTTAACCTGGGCACAAATATACTGGACACAAATTTGTCCCAAAAGTCAGCAAAACCTGACAAATTTGAACAAAACCTCCTTTTGGGGACGTCCTTACTTGTACAAACACTATAAAAATAGTAAATAATTGTTTTTTAAATTGTAAAAATGCAGAAAGTTTGGGTGAGAGTGTGGGTTACGTTATGGTGTTTATAACTAGCTGTTTATAAAAACTATAGAAACTTTTAAAATATGTAGGTGTGTGTATGTGTGTGTGTGTGTGTGTGTGTGTTAAGAATGCACGTCTGTGTGTTCTGTGTATTGTGTGATGATCAAGAGACGTGGTTCTCTCACAACTGTACGTGAAGGATTCAAGCGCTGATGTTGTGTGTTTGTGTGCGTTACTAGATGAACATCAACACTCAGTGTGTGCCTTCACCATCTGCCTGAAGTTCTTTCCATGTCGCTGGATGTGCTATTGTTACATCACACTTGTTTCGATAAGAGTGTCTGTGTTTTAAAACATTTTTGAGCTGTACATTCCTTTTTTTCATTCATAAAAATCCTGAGTGACTATATGTACTTGATTCCTTCTGGAATCTCATTATCATTTGGAGCCAAATTCCCAAGAATGTTCAAGGGCTAAACAAGACTGCTTAAAATTCTGCTTTTTGAGTTATTTTTGGCACATGATTTTCTTAGATTCTCAGAGTCAGCATCAGGCGTACGCTCAGCTGCACAAATATCTCAAAGCTGATGTTCCCAGACCCTTTAAAACCAGCTGCACGGCTCTCTGGACCTCAGCTAACTCTCACACGCTCAGCCAGACCAGAACATTGTGTGTTACATGCTGGAACTTCCAGTACACAGAATCTGGTACCTGCTTTGTCTTGTATAATGAGGTCACTAGACAACTCTGGAGTTTTGACCTGTGAACAGCATCTCTCTGCTCTCATGGCTGGTGAGAGGACAAGTAGAGCAGCAGAAACACAATCCAACTTCCTCCTTCCTGCTGTTGGCCTGGGAAGTGCTGATTTGTGTAGAGAGAGAGAGAGAGAGAGTACTGTCGGTACTGTTATGTCAGTACAGTTATGTCATGTCAGTACTGTTATGTCAGTAATGTTGTCAGTAATGTTGTCAGTACTGTTGTCAGTACAGTTATGTCATGTCAGTACTGTTATGTCAGTACTGTTATGTCAGTACTGTTGTCAGTACAGTTATGTCATGTCAGTACAGTTATGTCATGTCAGTACTGTTATGTCAGTAATGTTATGTCAGTACTGTTGTCAGTACTGTTGTCAGTACAGTTATGTCGGTACTGTTATGTCGGTACTGTTATGTCGGTACAGTTATGTCAGTACAGTTATGTCATGTCAGTACTGTTATGTCAGTACTGTTGTCAGTACTGTTGTCAGTACAGTTATGTCATGTCAGGACTGTTATGTCGGTAATGTTGTCAGTACCGTTATGTCAGTACCGTTATGTCAGTACCGTTATGTCAGTACCGTTATGTCAGTACCGTTATGTCAGTAATGTCATGTCAGTACAGTTATGTCAGTACAGTTATGTCATGTCAGTACAGTTATGTCAGTACTGTGGTGAGGTTTGTATAGGGCAGGAATTCTCTGCAGTTCTGCCAGTTTGGCTCATGTTTCAGAACTTTGAGTCCAGCCCTGACTGCTAAGAGCAGCTCACAAGAGACAGACCTGTAAAAACAGCACATGTCCTACAGAAGATACTGAAGACTTCAGCATTATATAAACACAGTCCATGATCATCACCTTATAGCATCTGTCACATTTATAATCTATATAAATATGTTTATAATCTCTAGAGATCTGTCTGTCATATGCAGATATGACATCAGCTCTTAAGTGATTGGTTGTCTTTAAACGTGTTACCTCCTCTGTCTTTTCTAGCTGTTTGTTTAACTGTTCATGTAAGAAACCATGACTTCCCTTTAAAATGCATATCTATACATCACTCCCCTGTTTAGGTATATAATGCATGCTATGTAAAGACCAGACACATGTGGGCCAGACCAAACACATGATTCCACTCAATAGATGTTATGATGTTATGAGTTTGGAGTCTGACCTTAGATTTTCATGTAACTGCACATACAAAGACTTTTCTGCATGGAATGTAAATCATATACATGTACAGGATATTTGGCCGGCATGCTTAGAGAACAATAGATTTCCAACAATAGATGCTTTTCTGCAGATTTATTGTGAGGAATCGAATCGAGCTGCTAAAACAATTGTGTGTCAACAGTGTCAAGGCTGGAGTGTCACGTGAGCGCACCTTTACTAAACTCACTCTTATAATGTTTAAAGGTTTCTGTCTCCTCCCACATTGATTTGCTACACACAGAAATTTCTCAGATTGTGCGGTTAGCTGGGAAGAGGTGTGCTGTCACTTTTCTGAGAGATCCGATTATTGAGTTGTACTTTGCCTTAAATTTGTAGTTTTAATTTTACTTTTATTTTTTTAAGTCACTACCTTACAATTTGTAATCTTGACTGGTGTTGAGTTGATGTAACTTATATTAAACAGTTTAACATTTACTTAACTTAAAGTTAGACTAGTCAGGATTTAAAACAGTAAGTTGAAATGACTTGTAAATGTAAGTTGATTAAATGTAGTTCTTTCACAGTGTGGTGATGTCATAGAAAGTTAAGGTTAGGCTTGTTTGACCTTCACCAGTAAGCAACTTTACGACGTGTCATCAAGAGAGCAGATGTCATTTCATGGAGGAGGGAAATGATTTTAATTAAAGATTACATGAATAACACTTACACAAATAAATCATTAATAATAAACACATTAATATTTCATACTAAAAAAGGAAAGTACATTTTGTTTTCATATTGACTAAAAATTGACAGGAGTGAATTAGTTTAGTAACCCAAAGTCTCTATTGTACCATTTGTGAACTGTCACGTTCCATCACAGTCAACTTTTCCACCCTGTTTTCTGTTCTTGTGTTTACACTGCACAACATTGATTGTGTGTGATTATCAGGTCCATCATGTTACAGTTTGTTTGGTGGGCTCAATGTCTTGATTTTAATCTGTCTAAACAAAGGGCACATGTCTGGTGTGGCCGATCAGGGGACTTACATCTTGATTCACAGCAGAAAACAGGAGATCTGTTACTAACAATTCTGAACTCCTCAGAGAGCAATCAAACGATCCCTCTGCTCCAGCTCTGACCTCTGCTATACTCAATCAAGCCAGCTAATCGTTTTAGGTTGTAAGAATGTTCCTCTAATGTTTCCATTAAGTAACAACAAGTTAAAAATGTTACTTTGAAAGTTCTAGGAATGTTCAAAATGTCCACCTTCCTAAGTTCAAAACTTAAGAACGTTTTGATATATATGATATATGATGTTAAAAACATTTTACTGACCTTACTACAAGAACATTTTGATAACTTTGAGAGAAGTTTTAGAGAACATTAGCCAATGTTTGGAGAATGTCCCCTGTAAACTGGGAGGCCACACAATGTGGGACACACTCATTCATTCATACACAGTCTAGGGTTCTGTTTGTGTTTGTTTGTGTTTGTTTGGTGGTTCCTCTCACTCTGTAGTACACAGATTTGTCAGGGAAGGCGTCCATTGTTATAGGCGGGGACAGAGCGTCTACGTCCTGTCCCTCGAGGCTGGCGGATGTTTGTCAGAGTGTGTGTGTGTATTGTGTTTGTTAGTTGATCGATCCCTGTGTTCCACTGTGTCTGTGAGCACATTATTAATGCTGTCAGGAATAAAACTGTAAATGAAACTTGAAAACCCACATCAGTTTGTCTGAGCCTTGTTGGAAAGTTTATCATTGTTTTACCAGATTGAGGTTAGATCATCTTCACACATACATGATCTTTGTGTCTTCTTCTCTTGAGGGATTAATAATACATAATGTCAACCAATTTTAATAATTCATATAGAGAGTAACTGTATTCATGTCTCCATAACTCCCTAAACCCATCAGTTTATAAACAGAGACTCACAAGACAGCATCTTCAACATCTGTTAAAAAGAAACACATTCACTCACCCAGAGGAACATGAAAAACACTTCAGTGTTGAAACACACCTGCAGTACATGATGAAATCTATGCCATTTGTTTTCAACAGAAAGCTTAGTAGCTCCTTAAAGGGACAGTTCACCCAAAAAATGAAAATTCCTCCATCATAAACTCACCCTCTTGTCTTTTCAAACCTGAGTCACTTTTTTGCTTCTGAGGAACACAAAAGAAGATATTTTGAAGTATGCTGGTAACTAAACAAACTAACTAAACAGTGGCAGCCATGGATTTCCATTGTATGGACACAAAACCACTGAGACATTTCTCAAAATATCTTCTTTTGTGTTGCATAGAAGAAATAAAGTCACAAAGGTTTGGAATGACATGAGAGTGAGTGATGATGAAAGAATTTTCATTTTTGGATAAACTATCCCTTTAAAGGGTGAGTTTACCCGAAACATGACAGTATTCAAGCACTCAGAACTCAGATGACAGCTGTGATGTCACGTCATTACAGCTGTGACATCAGCAATAAAACATTCTTGACTTTTGACATTGTTGATGGTTCAAACACAAATATCTAAAATATTTTTGCTTGTTTATAAGTTAGCTTCAGGGTAAGTAAATGAATTGTAATTCTTGAGTGAGTCACGACATTAGGAGATGAAAACCTGTCGTGTAAAAGCTCTTTGTTCAGGGTTGGGATGACATCAGAGTTCACCAGCTCTGGATCGGTACTACAGAGCGTGCTCAGATCAAACATTCCCATCACAATAGTGGGAAGAGAGTCTTTAACACAGAATCGTGGTCTGTTGTGTGCGTGCCGTCTGCCCTGAAGCTGCACTCCTGCGATAAAGAAACTGAGAGTCAAACGGGCGTGCCGGCCGGAGGAGGCAAATTCAGCATCTGTAACCTCCTGCAAAAAGCATATTGATATGACACTGGAGGAAGTTCCTGCTGTTTATAGAGGGTCACCTTTGGTGCAAAATGGCCACTGAAGAATTCTTCTGTTGTGGTTTTGGTCCTCAGACACAGTCTGACAAACAAAGATCCACACAATGACCCTCCATGAGTGGAAAGTCAATATCTCTCGTGTTTGAAGATGTTTGATCTTCGCGTGGGACGTTTTGATCTGAAAAAACACAGAACTTAAGAATAAGTTTAATTAACAATCATTTTGTCTCCTCCTTCCCCAAGGTTTCAAAAAGGGCCCCCACAGAAAACTTGTGTAAGAAAAAAGAATTATGAAAATGAATAAAAGTTCAAGAAATATGGTGATTATTTCTGTTGGGAAAGTAAATAATTACTATTGGCTGGTTGTTTTAAAATGCAGTTTTGTTTTAAATTGTTATTTAGTATTTACAAACGACTGAAAAAATAATGGACATGTTTTGCAGCAAAGGTGTGTAAACTCCTAACCCTAACGTGATGATTAAGGGGCCATTTCTAAACTGATCTCAGAACAGAGTCGTTCTCTCTGTCATGTCTCTGGACTGTCCAGTGTGGATCTGCGTCAGTGAGCTTGTGAAAGAGTCGTGAATGCGTCCAGTCGCTCATTATGTCTGATCTTGCAGATTTGTGACTGCGTCTTTAAGTCATTTTCGAGTCAGCACAGCGTGTCAGTTTGGTTCTGTTTGAGTTCCTCTGGCTTACCCAGCAGTTCTGTTTGTTTAACTTCTGATAAAGATGTTAAACAAGCATGTGGTATATTTAGATGCTTATCCTGCAGTTTGTTCTTGACATGCTGTGAATGTAGAACCGGACACGCGTTCTATTCAAATGTGTTAGAAGTGGAAATACTTGTATGTTGCTTATCAAATTCTACTCATTGTGTATTTATGTTGTTCTTATATAGTTTTCCAAAGAATCAACCTATTAAAAATCCCATCCCAGCTAAAACGGAACGTTCTCAGAACATTGGTGACGTTCTTTCAAAGTTAATTAAAAAAGTTCTTGCAGTAGCATTAGTAGAATGTTTTTTAATGTTACATATCATATATCACAAATGATATTCTTAAGTTGTTAGTGGAACGTTTAAAAAATATTACAGTATTTAAAAAGTTTGAATTATGTACTTATAACCAAGCAATAATTTTAATACAATGTCTTACAACTTACATATCACAACTTGTGTTAACTGCAATTAAACTGCATTCTTATGATATATATTAATGCAACACTGTTAAATTTACCCTGCGCATCTAGAACTGACGCTGTGGGTATGTATGTCATCATTCATCTGCTAATCTCTGCTACACTTGTCACAAAACTCTCGTACACTCTCTTATATATCTTTAATGTGTTTTGTCCATATATGTTTATTTATGTGTATTATTGTGACAGAGTGCTTTGTTCGCTGAATTGTCAGAGTTTCCCCCTTTTAAAAGTTCCATACACTAAATAAAACATGCAGTGAGAAACAGCAGCTGCTGGAGAAATGTGCCACGTTCCCCTCTGAAGGTCACACACTTTCCAAAATTGGTTTTATGTAGACTGAAACACACTCCTAAAAATACAGCGAGACACAGGACAGAGGACCAGGGTTTGATGTTTCCTACTTCAAATTTGAAGTGCACAAATACTGGGTGCAGAAGATACTGTTTATACAGAACTGGTAAGACTGTACATTGTAATGTTCCTGTAGCTCAACTGGTGGAGCATTGTGTTAGCAGAGCAAAGGTTGTGGGTTCGATCTACAGGGAAAACACACACTAATCAAACGTATATCTTGAATCCACTGTAAGTCACTTTGGATAAAAGCATCTGCCAGATATAGTATAGATATGTGACTCAGCTGTAAGTCAGTCATCTAGAAGTTTCTTCTGGAGTTCCTGACCAAACTTTGAACTGTACAGATTTCTGCATGAACATGAAGTTTTTGTGCTTGTGTGGTCAAACTTTCTGTTAAGGGGAAATATTTTAGCCTCTCATGAAATATTAAAATGTAAGAAAGATTTATAAGGTGCTGAAGATTTCAGCTCTCAAAAATCTCCTCTCTTTCTGTTCTCCTCCTGTCTTTGTCCTCTCCTCCTTCCCCCTTTCTCGTCTCCTCCTTTTCTCCTCTCTTCCTCTTCTCCTTCTTCTCTCCTCCTTTTCTCTTTCTTCTCCTCTCCTCCTCTTTTTATCCTCTCTATCTCACTATTCATTTCTGACTTCTTTAGGCAGAGGAGGGAGCCAAACAAGATTACCGTCAGCTCTCTCTCTCTCTCTCTCTCACAGTGTGGGCTCTTGCAGCTGTCTCAACACACCAGAAAAATGTGTTACACTGGAAACCAGCAGTGAGGGAAGCATTTGCGCTTTGCTATTACGTAAACATAAAGTAACATTCAAATAAGCGTATTGAAACTATACCGTCTCATTTAGAGTGTAATATTACTGCAGAGAGCTCTTTATTATTGCTCCTGTTTACATTTATGGATTTGACTGGCACTTTTATCCAAAGTGACTTGCAGTGCATTGAAGTTATACATTTGATCAGTGTGTGCTCCCTGGAAATCGAACCCACAACCTTTGCGCTGCTAACACAGCGCTCTACCAATTGAGCTACAGAACCACTCTGTACACTATATGTATAATAGTGTATAAAAATGTGATCTGCATACTGTTGTCTTTGATTCATGGACACTTGTGTGTTTGTGATACCAGAGAACTGGTTTAATTCAGCGCTAACTAAACCTGATACACACTTGTGATCAGTGAGTCAGCAGGTCATAGATCTGCATCAACAAACTCCAGCTGAGACCTGTGAGGATCAACCGAGATCAGCGGCCAGAGAATTTCACCATCTCTCTCTGCTCTCTCATTCTTTCTCATTTCTGACCCATAAAGACAGTCACATTGAGGGTTATTGGTTCTATTTACACAGCTAGAAATTGTAGATTGTAAGAACATTTAAGCACCATCAGTTTCCATAATGTTTCCATTGAGTAACAAAAATGGTAAAAATGTTATTTTGAAAGTTCTAGGAACAGTTTTTGTGGCATTGAATTAACATTATTGCTTGATTATAAGAACATTATTCGAACATTCTTAATTTTGAAACTTTTTAAAACGTTCCACTATCTGCTTAAGAATAACATTTTTAATACATGATATATAACGTTAAATAAAGATCTGCTAACAATACTGCAAGAACATTTTTAGAACTTTGAGAGAATTTTGAGAGAATGTTGAGTGAACTTTTAAAGAACGTTAGCCAATCTTCTGAGAACATTCTGTTAGCTGAACACATCACCAAGTCATTACAGTTTAAAACACTCATTCTTCATGTTTTTACATTGTTCATGTTTTAGAATAATAGAGCACTTTAATATGTGTTAATATTTAGAGCATTTATTTAGTGATAGCTACCAGGATGTGAAGAGACTTAAAACACAACATGATTTCTGGAAAGAATCTCTTGCCCTGCCTTTAACCTGAAGCGTGTGTGACAACTGAGTCATGCACACTTCCATCCTGTGACCCGTGAGTTGTGTTTAAACTCTTGTTGTCATAGTTTAGATTCAGATTAGGAAAGTGTGAACACAAAAGAGTCATTTCTGCTCCCAGAGACAGGAAACACTCTCACATTTCCTCCTGACTTCCTGCTTTGCTTTCCTGTCTTCTCTTTGTAAATGGCCGCTGTTTCGGAGAGGTGTGCTGTTCTCACAGCATGTGTCTGTCGTGCCATCTGGGTGAGGCATCGAGACGGGCCCTGGGGAACAGAGAAGCCCCGAAGGCTTTTCAATGCATTTTTACAAGGTCACGACCTCACCTGTCCCCTTTTACATCAGCCTCCTAATTTACACTATAACCATCTTTAGAAACGAATATATTTTTATATATTTATATTATATAAACTATATCATCTACATTAGTACATTTTCTCAAGAAATTTTGAAAGAAGCAAAAATGTAAAAAAATGTTAATTTGATTGTTCTGGAAACGTTATTGGTTGGTTATAAAACATTCCATTTTTATTAATTCTGTAACACTTTAATTCTGTAATCCTGTTTATACATAAATGTTTTATGCTAACCTTTGTAGAACATTTGCCAATGACATATAACAAGAAAAAACATTTTACTAACATTACTGCAGGAGTTTTTTTTGATAATGTTCTGAGAACGAGAGAATATTTCAGCATCTCATGTTTGATCTTCTCGAGGGTCAGCTGAGAAGCCCACGACACACTCTTCCGTTTCTGATATAAATATTTCTGCTTAATAGGAAGACATGTTGATTATTTTGCTGTCTTATAATGAACATTTCTCTGCCACTCAGACCAAAACAAGGCAACTGTGTTTATGTTCCCACCAAAATTTCATTTGTGTTAAAGAACCCAAACAGCCGTCCCATGATGAAAACACTCTCCTGGGAGTCTTGAGGGGGTGTGTGTGTGTGTATATCAGAGGGGGGTACATTGTGAAAGAGTTGCACACACATCCCCAGCTAACAATTTAAAGTGGTAAGAACATTTACGTTTCCATCAAGTAACAAAAATTTTAGGAACGGTCAAAATGTCCAGATTTTGTGTTCAAATGTTGTATTAACATTATTGCTTCTTATAAATATAGTTTTTAAATTCTGAAACAAACTGAAATGTTCCTCTATGAACGTAAGAATAACATTTTTTGCTATGATATAAAGTTATAAACTATTCTACTAACATCATTCTTTGAGAGAATGTTGCTGGGTCACTGTTCCAGAAAAGTCCATCAGGAGATTAATTGCAGTTTGGATGCTGCTGTCTGTGTAGGTAGCTCATTAGGATTTAGGACAGAGCCTGTGTATCTTATATTTTTATAACAGTGTGTGTATGAGGGTCGCAGTCTCAGTGATGGATTGGTGTCATGGAGTTATTGTCAATGTGGCGTCTTGGGGCCCTTCCTTCATCTTTCATCCTGCTCAGAAATCCGGCCGGGACAGATGGAAAGCTGAGCGTCTGGTCTGGGAATGTTAAGAGGCAGGTGCACGAGACAAAAGAACGTGTAAAATTAGTCAGAACAGCCAAACTTATTCTGATAAGCTTTTGATTGGTTGCCAGACACTTTTAAGGAACCGGAAGTTGATCTGAGACCCAATACATGAGATTTATGTTACATTATGTGAAATTATGTGAACAATATATTCATTCATTTGTCACTGGACAAAATGCAATAAAAATGTCACAAACAGTCATGTTACTTGTGCATAGTACAGTAGATAGAGGAACAGACACTTAAATCAATATACACTAAAAACTTCATCTCTGTGGATGTACAGTGATGAGAGGAGAGCGGGGGTGGGGGGGGGGGGGGTTTCAGGGTATGTTCTCTAGACAAGATAAAAAGGAACCTTTGACTGAGGTTCTTTGGGGAACCAAAAATGGTTCTTCTATGGTTCATCACTGTAAAGAACCTACAATGGAGAATTTTAATAAGTGAGTTAATTAATTTTTACAGTGAAGATTAATGTACCGATAATGCATGAACTGTTTATTTGTCCTGCTTGTACGAGCTGCTGGTGTGCTTTAAATGGGTTTTATTTTGGGCAGTGTGGGTCAGACCGCAGGCAAAGACCAGCCGCTTCCTGTTGATCATTACTGTTGCATCCTCCTTGGAGCCGTTGCTCTTCAGACTGATTCCAGACACGAGCTCACCTTTGACACTGACCTGAGACCAGCTGCACTGTAACATGCACTGTTAGGACTAAAAGAAATCAGGCCTCAGATCAGCAGTGGTTTGAGATAACTGCAGGTCTTTTAATGTTGTTTATTTATAAATCTGTCTTGGCATAGATGTCCGGTTGCTAAGACCAGAACACCATGTGTTTTAGGTCACCTTTTCTGAGACAGTGTGTGTGTGTGTGTGTTTGGCTGAAACGCGGACATGAAGTGTTTATAAATGAGTGTGAATTATTTTGGAGATGCTCTGTGGGCAGCGAGCAGATTGTCTCTCCATCATGCTTATGCAATCAGATCTGAAAACACAGCAACTGGCAAATGCAACATACATTGTCAGAAAAGTTTGTGTTTTTAGTCCAGGGCTGGGCAGCTCCACAGTCCTGCAGAGTTTAATGCAGCCCTTCTGAGAGACACCTGAACAAGCTCAGCATGCAAGCTCAGAATTGTTAGAAAGCTGAAGGCAGGTGTGTCTGATAAGCGTTGGAGCTAAACTCTGCTTTAGTTTATTTACTTACTTACTTACTGACTGCATAGAAACACATTTTTCCAGTCCTATCTCTCTCTCTCTCTCTCTCTCTCTTTCAGTTCTCACTTTAGATTGTGGCAACACCTTGATTAAATGTCAGTGATATGGGGCAGAGGTGATAAGAAATCTCCTGCTAGCACAGCGTAATCCAGAATGCCGCCTGTTAGCAATTCTGCTACTTCACACAGTGTGTCCTAAATCCCCTCTGGATTCCTACACACACTGATCTCAGACCAGCTTTTCTGGACACATTCAGATGCAATAAAAAGAAGCTTACTCACACAACAGATACTCGAAAACATTCTAAGGTCTGTTTGCCAGAAACTTTTAAAGCAAATGATTCTTTCAAATGTTCTTGTATAAATATCTTTGTTTTGAAAATGATATCATGTGGTACCGACCAATGAATGCTCTGTAAATAGCTTTGGATAAACATGTCTGGTCAATGTAAGATATTTATTTTAATGTTTGAAGTCAGTTCACACAGCACATTGAAATGAAGCACATTCTCTGAACCTAGTTTTAAAATGTTGGCGTTTGACACTTGCAGAGCTCATTGTCATCATAAGCACAAGGGCATTGAACTCTGTTTCTCATTTTTCCCCGATGCTGACTGCAGGATCTGACAGCCAGAGTGTTATCAGACTCATGAGATCTGTTCATCTAATCTACCCCAGAGCTTCTACAGTTTCTAATGTGCCGCTGTTATCTGGACCAAACACTCAGACTCTTCAGATTGTACGAATGACATTGTTTACAGTAGAAATAATAATTCAGTTTTTAAGAGTTTACACTGTACATTTTGAAGCATTCTGACTTCATGTTAGTTTGCTGGTGGCTTTGGTTCTTTGGCAGAATCTCTGTACAGCAGTGGCAGCCAGTACGAGTCAATTAGAAAGGGATTAGATCTTGTTATGTGCTGCCGACTGACGGCTCAGAGGACGTGCCTGTAGGAATGTCAGATTGACACATGCAATTAAAATTCACAGACGGGTATTGTTGACCTTTGACCTGAAAATATCATCTGTCTGGGTGTGAGATGAATGACAGAGAGTTACAGTATAGCACACTCATCTGGCTGCATTATAACGGCTGTACACTGCACTGTCGAATATTTCAGATTAACTCTTTAATGGTTGCACCTGATAAAAACTGCTACAAAGTCTTTACATTGATAGAAAGTGATATACAGCAGTACATGATTACAGTGATTACAGTAAACACTTTACTGTAAAGTGTAAACATGTAAACATGTTAAAGCTAACAGATGAAAGAATAAATCTGAGATTTAAAAAGGCAATACTGTAGTTTATTATTATACTGAAATGCATCATCTACATCATCTACAACCATCAGCAGGCAACCGTAATATCATCAGTGCATTCAAAACTGACATTTAGATTGTTGATGAAGAACAGTCAATGTGCAAAGATTTGTTACTGCAGTTATTGGAAAAGTTTACTGTAATGTTTAAAGGAGACGTCAATGTAAAGTTTACTGTAATGTTTAAAGGAGACGTCAATGTAAAGTTTACTGTAATGTTTAAAGGAGATGTCAGTGTAAAGTTTACTGTAATGTTTAAAGGAGATGTCAGTGTAAAGTTTACTGTAATGTTTAAAGGAGATGTCAGTGTAAAGTTTACTGTAATGTTTAAAGGATGTTTACTGTACTTCAATGTAAAGTTTACTGTAATGTTTAAAGGAGACGTCAGTGTAAAGTTTACTGTAAGGTTTAAAGAAGACGTCAGTGTAAAGTTTACTGTGATGTTTAAAGGAGACGTCAGTGTAAAGTTTACTGTAAGGTTTAAAGAAGACGTCAGTGTAAAGTTTACTGTGATGTTTAAAGGAGACGACAGTGTAAAGTTTACTGTAATGTTTAAAGGAGACGTCAGTGTAAAGTTTACTGTAATGTTTAAAGGAGACGTCAGTGTAAAGTTTACTGTAATGTTTAAAGGAGACGTCAGGTCCATTCCAGTCTTTTTATGCAATAAGACAAAAACAAACAACAGCAGCCCAAAGAATAACATACATACACAATTGTGTAAAAATAAAAGTAAAAAAAAGTCTACATCTGTCATAAGCATAAAGGTTTACACATAATCTCATATTGTTTCTAAAACAGTAAGTTTTGTCAGAGACGAGCATCTGATTGTGCACACGAGACAAAAACACAAATCATATGTGCTCACAATAGACCTAAATAACAGCCTCTAAACACGTTTAATAAAATAGTTTGTGCGTGAGATAAAGTGTGTAATGAAGTATCATGCTAAAATCTGTAGTAGAAGTCTGCTTTGTTTTGTCTGTTTAACTTTGATCTGCTTGTATGAAGAAGTGCATGTCCTAGCTAAACTCTGAAGTGCTCTGGTGCTTCATTCCTCATTATGAAGTGAATTCAGATTTTAGGGTTCTGAGAGTAAATCAAGAATTCTGGATTATGTGTGAACGCTCGACACACACTGACTCTTAAACATGATTCACAGAAAAATGAAACTTCTGTGGTCATTTACTCTCCCTCATGTTGAAGGCGTGAAAAATGATTTTTGGCAAAATGTTTGTCTAACAGCATCAGAAAACAGTGCAACATCTTTTGATCAGTGTTCCCTCTTGTTCTCCATGGAAGACGGAAGGTCATGTGGGTTTGGAGCAACATGAGAGTTTTATAATCATATTTCTACACTAACACAAACGGTAGTTTCCTGTAGATGAAGCTGCTTTATTTTCTATTTATTACAGTTAGATCTATTGTTGAGAAAGTCACATCTGTTCTGCTGTGGTTCTGCTGTGGGTTTAGCTTTTCTCTGGTTGTTCTGTTGGTCTGGTGAGAAACATCATTGTGTTATTTGTGTGGTTCTGGGTGGGTTTGGTTCTAGTTCAGCCGGAACACACTGAATGTTACAGTGACTGAGGAGAAGAGAAGAACAGCACTGGCCAGGACAGCCGGAGCGCCGGAGCGATACACTGTACGTCCGTTACGAGGCTGAACAGGTCTAAATGTTCCTACCATTGGTTTTCCATCATGGAACTTCAGGGACGAGAATTCCTGAAGCTGAAACAGAGGAATGTCTTATATTGAAAGCTATACAGTAATATACAGTAAAATACAGTATGACTTACAAGTACAGTATTTGTGTAGATTGTGTAATAAACTTCACATACATGCATGGTATACTCTTAAAAACAAAGGTTCTTAAAAGGTTCTTTAAAGCAATGCCATAGAAGAACTGTTTTTGGTTCTCGAAGGTTCTTTAAAGAACCATTTCTTTTTTACCTTTCTACACTCTAAAGATATTTTTTCCACTACACAAATAACCTTTGGTGAAACAGAAAGGTTCTGCAGATGTTACAGGTTCTTTGTGGAACCATACAGGCAAAAATAGTTCTTCTATGGGGTTGTTTAGAACCTTTTTAATATTTAATACAAAATCACTTTTTTTAGACTTTGACTTTGTTAATTTTTTTAGATTGTACTGATAGTTTCAAGTTATTTGTAATGCTTCATTTGATAAATTAAAATATTTTTGGGCCTTTTATGTTTATAGTGTTGATTCATCGTAAAGCTGCTTGCTTTGGTTTATTCAGATTTTTGGCATGCCCACAATTCAGCCCTACCTGTTCTCTGTGGAGGGGGATGGGATTTTCAAAAACAGTCCAGACCACAGCTTCAGTGCAGCCCGGCGTGGTCAGAGAACCCAAGTAGCGGTAATAGTTTGTCATGTTCTCTTCTAGCAGAATGAGCTGATTGAGTGAGATCTTACGCAGTGTAGTGTTGCCATCTGAGAGAAAGATAATCAAACAGCAGTGGAGATTCATGTCTTATCACATGTTAGAGACATGACAGCTCGCATGACTCCGCCCACAGGAAACACATTACAGTATTTTTACAGTAACAGAAATTACAGTAACATGTAGTTGTTTGGGGTAATGCTCTGCACATACTTGTATTCTGCACACTTCTCAGGGCATGTGTGAGTATGTCGTATTTTTTGTTTGGGCTGCTTGACTCCTGCCAAAAAGAAATGTGTCTTTTATTGTATATATTAAAAATCTGAAGATCTGAATTAATTTAGTTTTTCTTCATTTAAAGCTGCAACGGCAATCTGTAACTTTTGTAGGGTAAAAATACATAAATACACAACAGATCAGTATTTAAAACAGTTTCCTTACCTTACCCTGATTCACAACAGTCAGCTTTTAATAATGATTTATAATTTGAGCTGTCGGGTCAGATTTCACGGGAAATGTCAGTTTGGCTTCTTTTGTAAAGAAAAGTATGTAAAGTAAACTGCAGTTTTATGTCTCAAACAGAGATGGCGACAGAGAGGCAAAATTGACAGATTGCAGCTTTAAAAAAAGCACAAGAGTGAGAATGTCAAACCTCATAGAAGAATCCCAACACTGCGATTCCAGACGGGTCTCTTAGTGCATCTTCTATCCTGTTGTATCTTTGTTTCATATGCACAATATGCAGCTGATAAGAGAGTTAATACATTCAATAAATAATAATTACATGTATTCATATACATTTTATAAATGAATCCATTGTCTGGTGATCAAACCCGTTATCTTGGCTTTGTTAGCACCACCCTCCTCTTTATACACCTTAAATAAAGATTCCCCAGCTAACAGGGAGCGCTCTCAGAACATTGGCTAACATTCTCTCAAAAGTTATCAAAAGCATTCTTGCAGTAACGTTAGTAGAACTTTTTTAACGTTATATATTATGTATCAAAAACATTATTTTTACAAACTTAGTGGAATGTTTAAAACAATGCACAGTTTAAAAAATGTTTGAATAATGTTCTTATAGTCAAGCAATAATGTACAACATTACAACATTTTGGCTATTTATTGAAAATGTTAGGGAAACGTTCTCACAACCTAGAATTGTTAGTTGGGTTTCTGGCAGTTTAGTGAATATGTTGAGGTTTCATGGGATTGGTTATACCTCCATGGGATACTGTTCTCCATCAATGGTGTGTTCAGACCCCGGACCTCCGTTTGTGCCCCAGTGGAGGTGAAACTGAACTGCTTTATACGTGTCTTCAAGATTTCCTCCAGACACTGTAGCTGTGATGGGTATATTCACCTGAACTGAGGTGGAGAAGATGACAGAGTGACTGGTTTGTAAGCTGCTGGTTTTCAGTCTATAGGGCTCACCAATCCATGTTCCTGGAGCTCCACAGAGCTGCAGAGTTTAACTCCAGCCGCATCTGCCTGGATGTTTCTGTCAGTCTCAAAGTGCTTCATTAGCTGCTTCAGGTGTGGAGCTCAGCTCTGCAGCTCTGTGGAGCTCAGTGAAGACCTCTGCTCTCTAATCTTACCCGAGTGGCCGTTATTCCTGATGGTGCTGTCAAAAACAGTCTGATAGCCGGTGAATTTGAAAGGTGTCAGTCGCTCGTCCAGCTTGGTTTTCTTTGTCACTATGTTGATTGGCGACTGTCTGCTGCTTCCACATTCATTGTTCACCTCATTCCAGCGCTCAGGACCTTAAAACACCACAGAGATGATTCATTACCCAGCTAACAGGGAATGTTCTCAGAATGTTGGCTATCATTCTCTAAAGGTTTGCTCAACGTTCTCCTAAAGTTATCAAAAAATGTTCTTACAGTAACTTTTTAACAGTGTCATATAACAAAATTTAAATTTTAAAAACGTTCTATAACCAAGCAACAATGTTTACACAACTTTTATAATCTGAACCTTCCTAGAACATTCAAAATAACATTTGTAACAAATTCATTACTTAATGGAAAGGTTAGGAAACATTCTAACCTAAAATTGTTAGCTGGGTGGGTTTAGTTTAGAAACTGAGACTCAAACATAACTGTGTGTGTGTGTTTGATAAGCCATCTGTGCTATAAAACCACAGCCAATGTAAAGAGGTCGACGTTTCTTGACTTACCTTTACAATGAGCATTATAGCTGACCTGCGTTTGGTAGCACCAGTCTGTGCAGAAAGACAGAAGAGTTATTAGCACTGAAGCAAATGCTCAGTAATTCATTTAGTCTTGTGATTATTTTAATTCATAACAGTGTGAGTTACTGTACCGAGTTACTGAGACACTTGACTTAGATTTAGAGGGACTGTGTACTGAGCATCACATTAGCAGCACAAAAGGTTGTGGGTTCGATTCCCAGGTAATACAAAAGCTGACCAAATTAATATGCTGAATACAATTCTGTAAGTCACCTCAAAGAAAGTGTAAATGAGAATCTGATGACCAGACAGCAAGTGCATTTGTGTTTCAGTAACAGTATTACTGATGTTATTTATACTGATGTTACCCACAACGTCTTAGAGAAGTTACTTATTTATGAATTTCCTTCTTCAGAATCACATTATAATATTTCAAAAGATTCAACGCAAAACCTTTTTTATCATACAGCGATGACAGTGAGTCTCAGTTCTCAGGAAACTTTCATTTGTGTGTTATGGTATATTTGTTTCCATGACTTACTGTTGCAACTGCTGTATCTTAAAAGTTTGTTTAGTGTACCCTCGTACAAAAAGGGTCTCCGAGGGGAACCAAAAATGTTCTTCTATGGCATCGCTAAGAAGAACCTTTTAAGAACCTTTCTTAAAAAATTTAAAATAAGAAATTTAAAATAAAACAAATTGAATTTTAACATTTTACTCTTTATGGACAATGCTTTATGATGTCATATTTTAGTTGGAAAAATGTAGCACTTTATGATCAGTGTAGCACAAGTGTCCCCCTAAACTGAGATTGACCTGAAACAGTCACAAACACATTTCTGCTGGGTGGGTCTCGCTGCTTTAGTTACAACATCAGTTGAATGTATCATTCTGTGTTTATGGAGCTGCTCGTCGCGGATTGTTTCGGATGTTTTCATCTCTCACAAACCAAGAATTGTTCCCATTATCTACAATCTATTAGCTGTTATTCTTCACTATTCAAATGGTTTTAATACACAGGAATCAACTTCCTATTGTTGATAAGTGAACAGACACACAGTTGAGGGTCCAGGACTCCATCCGTCTCCTCATCTGCTCACACACAACTCCAGCGTCACCCGGGTCACAAACATAGCTCTTATTTTATTAATATTTCACAATGGAGATGCATGTCTCCACCTCTGTGCTGGAACAAATATTTTGAGCGTATCTTAGAAATCAAATATTTATGAGAAACACACGCACGCCATTGCAACAAATGGGTTGGGTTGGATGTTTTGTTATTTCTGGGCCGATCGGTGGCTTGCTTGTGGAAGTGTTTAGTGACATGGCATCATGGCTCGGTCTTTCTACCTCCTCTGTGATGTCATTTCCTTCTGTGGGCACACGATAAAAAGACTCACAAAGAAAGTCAACGAGAGGGCATGTGAATGGGCACCAGAACCCAAAGCATCCTCTTTCCACTCGCACCTGATGTTGACCTGCCGCACGCCATCTGAATCACAACCCTAAACCTTTGTGTGCTGCCTTTTCCCAGAATGCATTGTGTTGTTTCCCTTCCGGTAACATTCGAGGAAAGGTTCGTGTTAAAGTCACCATTAGATAAAATATTCGCTTATTTTTTATTAAATATTGCAGCGTTTTTAGAAATTATTTATTTGTGCACATCCTATTTAAACAATTCATGAGCCCCATAGTCTTTTATCAAAATCACCAAATCACAAGCAGGAACAGAAATCATGATTTTATAAGACTATCTGATTTTCTTTTCTTTGATGTCTCAGATTGAGACTTAACACATAACTGCTCAGCAATGCGTTAAAACAACACCTTAGCAACCACTCACCCTAAACACCCTAAATGTGCGTGGAAGCGTTTGCATGAACGAGCGTCATTCAGATGTTGTTTGGAAAATATACAGATGAAGTGTAGACTAAATGTTTCATGTATCTTGGTTGACATCGGTATTAATCACCACCAATTAAAATGTAACAGCAGAGCTGAAGGAAGGCTTTGAAATTGAACAGTTTTAAACAGCTTTCAATCCTGACATCTGATGAAGGGGATGGCAGAGTGCTGGGACTACAGGGTTAAAAACTGTACAAGGACAAATACAGGAATGTTGTAATGAATGTGTTAATTGCTCTTGTTAATGAATCTGGGCTTTTATTAGCAGCGTTGAGTCCGTCACAGAAAATCTGCTGCGTGTTGATATGAATTTACAAACGGCTCTTTGATCTATAGAGCGTCACCATAAACAAAATAGCAGTGAACAATAGATCAATGTAATATCTCAAAGACTGCGCTGTTGTCAAGACAATGCAACAAATACACAAATAAGGTTTCCTGCACGTCAACCAAAGCAAAAATGCTGTGGTCGTGTTTTTTGCTTAACTTCTGTAACATTGGTGGTAAAAGATGTCACACAAACCTGCATTGTGGGGACTAGCCAGTGGTCCCCACGAGGGAAATCGATTATTATTAACAAAAAGTTTTCTGTGAGGGTTAGGTTTAGGGGAATGGTTTGTATAGAATATACAGTTTAATGTACAGTATAAAAACCATTACATCCACGGAAAGTCCCCACAAAGCATAGAAATCTAATGTGTGTGTGTGTAATCTGAACACAGTGATGGTTTATGTCTAGCAGGTTAAAGTCACATTAGCAGACAGAGTTTTTATGTGTGGACAGCAACACTGATTTTACCTTTGTGTGTTTTGACATGGATCATAATTTTATCAGTCACTACAGACATGTACATTACAATAAAAATCATTTACATTTATGCTTTTAGATATAATACATGAGATTACTGTGTTTTTTAGTTACTGTATATTTCTTAAATCTATTAAATCTATCTAAATCTATTATACTCTGTAAAACTATTAAATTTGGCATTTCATAATAATATTACTTGTGCAACATTTAGTCATCACAGGTGCACTTTTGAAGGGTCGACTTTTCAAAACAATCAATCTTGTTTTTGACCAAAATCTCAAGCAGCTTTTGTCATCGCTGGTCAGAGAAGCATTAACAAGCTGTTTAATATTAGCCCGGGCAGATTTCAACCTGCAACAGCACACTCTCGCGTTTGAGTTATCACACCTAAAGCTGCAAACGTTCACCAGCTGTGATTCTCTCTTATATGAGTGATCTGACTTCACTGACTGATGACAAGTTATTAGTAATGATGCTGTTAATATCAAAGTGAGTTAGTTCTGAGATACGCTGTAGCGTCTTTTTGTTTTAGACGGTTTGCGTTGTCAAGGTGATTATGTGGATTTATGAAGCTCACGTTTCGGTAACCAGAAGGGTTAGACTGACCAGTCGGAGCGCGTGCATGCTCACCTGCTGGAGTTCCGCTGTAACTATAGCAACAGACCACTGCTCGCAGCGCGCGAGGCACCATCATTATCGAACCGTACCTCGACAAATACTTATGCTGTCATTATTCATAATCTACATTTACATCATGATTATATCATCTATATAAACTTTACGGCTTCATGTAACGGTCTGTCAGGTAGTTGGTTTGGTTGATTTTTGATGGTGATGTATGATTTATGGTGATGATTTATGGTGATGATTTGTGATTTATGATGCCGGTCTGTTCGGTGTGTTGACTGGACCGCAGTGCGCTGGCGCGTCTGAACGCGTTCTGGGTTATTGGCGCTCGTCCTACACGCGCGACAGGGACTGAGCGCCTGTCCTTGAGAACATCTGCCTCTTCCTCCACATGATGAAGAAGAGAGTCAGTGCGCTGTAGTGATTTATTCTCCTGCTGGACTTCTGATCGCAATGACTGCGGCTTCTTTAAATGCTGTCGATCATATAACATTGTGACGGGCTGTCTGGGTAAGACAACGTGAACATCAGCTAACATCACATTCAGACGTTAACTGTGACGGGCTGCGTTTCATTTCACATCATCAGATTGAGATGTTAAAAGTCAATGATCAAATGATGGTGTTGAATAAACACGCGGTGAGGTCGTCCTCAAGCTGAATAACATAATGTATCGATCGGTTATGGTTAGCTGTATATTCAATTGGCATAAAAATAAATAAAATAAATAAAAACACGATAAAAGAAAAAAGCGCAATAAATACATTAAATTCCATGATCAAATATCTGTGTCCTGTTATTAAATGAATCCTCTAAATTATTGTTATTGATAAATTCATAATAATATCAATGAATTATTGTTATTAATATCATATTGATCACTTGATATTTCAATGCCAGCATTTATTGCAATAGTCTTAAAACAAGGAAGTTAATCAGTAAATATTTATAGTTTTAAATTCATTTCCTTTGAATGAAAATAATATTGACCGATAAGTTTGCACAAGAGTAAATCGGCCGACTTCAAAATTCACTTTAGCTATTTATAAATTGTAATAAATGTAATATTAAGCTCGAGTAAATGTAGTTTTTTAGCTTTTTTGTTTGTTTATATTTACGTAATCGATGTTTTCATATGAAATATCCGAATTAACATGAACAATTCATACGTTACATCTAAGAGAGAGAAGCGTTGACATTTTCTGGGTTTGTAAATGAACTGCATGAAAGTTCATCTATTTTGATTGCCTAAATAACGAATGAAATGAATACAAACATCTCTGCGGCGTCCTCCGGTATATAATCGATCTGCTGCACTCACCTGCGCCGCTGGAGAAATGCAGGATGAAGGTCAGGAGATAAAGAGAGACCAGACGCGTCATTGTGAATCTGCTGTGACTCCAGATATGAGACCGAACCAAATGTGACCCTCTGAAAGTCTCTTCTATACCCATATATCTGTCAATGCACAGAACTGATTCTGCTGGTCCCTCCCATCACACGTTCGTTCTTATACACACACTGATACCCAGAGCATCACTGGTACCCAGTTTGCATATATTACGTAAGAATAATTCATGTTTATCTATAAAGATTATATTATTGAATGTGACTCAATCTATCTACATTGGGTTACGCTGAATGAGGTCATTTTCACAGGTCATGCAATCTTTACGTTAAAGCTGCAATCTGTAACTTTTTGGTTTAAATAAAATCAGTTATTGCGCAGGTACAAAACAGATCAGTGTTCAGAGAAAACTTCTTATCTTACTCCCATTCACAGCGGTAAATTCATAATAATGATTTATAATTTGAGCTGTCGGGTCGGATTTTGCGGGTAATGTCAGTTTGGCTGTGTCACTTCGACATGCGTAAGGTAACCTGCAAAACAGAGTTGGCGATAGAGAGGCAAAGGTTACAGATTACATCCTTAAAAACTGCTTTGACTCTTTACAGTGTGTTGTAGAAAACCACAAAGCTGTTATCTGTGAGACATCTGGACTACGACGTCTTTTAAGATACGATACTTTTTAAGCATATTCTAAACAAAAGTTCAGTCACAGGTTACGTGTGAAGTTTAGGTATGTGCATGACAATCTTGTAGTTACGATTTCCCTCATTAACATTTTCCCAGTTTCCTTAAAGATTTTGCAGTTTTTAAATGTGAATCAGTATTTTTGTTCTAGCCCAGTATTTCAGGGAAAGATGTATCTTGAGTTCCCCTCGTGTGACCGCTGCTGTATCCACATGTCCGCACACATTCACGTACATAGTCAATATGAGCGCTCCAGCGTGTGAGGAAGAGATTGTTTTAGTGACATCTAGCGGTCAGTGACGAAAACAATACTAGAGCCTCCATACTGTTTTATATATAATCAATACAACTGTAAAAATAATAACATACAATACTAATAGTAGTACTGATTATAATTTTCAGAACTATATATTTTATGTGTTTTAAAGCCGCACTCCGTAACTTTTGCTTCTCTACCGCCATCTCTGTTCGAAACATAAAACTGCAGCTTACTTTACATTTGGTGTGTTGGAGTCAAATGAAGCCAGACTGACATTTCTTGTTAAATCGGACTGGATAGCTCACATTATAAATCATTATTATAAAGCTACTGTTGTGAATCACTCTGCGATAGTTTTTGGTTGCATATATTTTCCATTTTCCCCTAAACAATATATCTTGGTATTATAACAGATGTTGTTAAACTGTTAGACTCTGGCTGTTTATCCTCTCTTTGGTTAAAGCTGTTAATAGGTTTTCTTCCAGTCTGTACGGAACTCTGTGCATCAGATATCTGCTCTTCATCGTGGACCCAAATGCAGGACAGGAGTTGAAATTATGGTTCCTCATTACGCACCAGCTCAACTTTCCAACCTGAGAAACTTGAGCTTTCATCAGCACATAGACTGAAGCTCAAGCAGATCCACTCTGAGCATCTCTGAGCGTCTCTGAGCATCTGGAGTCTCAGCTGGACTTCCTGAGATTCACCGTCTGCTCCAGAAGAATTAAAGTCATCGTTCACCAAAAAATGAAAATTCTTCATTTACTCACCCTCATGTCATTCCAAACCATGACATTTTTTCTTCTGCGTAACAAAAAATATTTCTCAAAATATCTATGGCACCCATTGACTTCCATTGTATGGACACAAAACGACTCTGTTTTTGACCAGTGAACAGAATTGTTCTTTTTGGGTGAACCGTCTTTTTTATGAGTTTACAGATCTGATCTAACTTTGAGTCTGTCACAGGTTAACATGTTTTGTTTGTGTTATTGTTATACATTAAAAACTTGTTTTACATTCACCTTATAGACTTTCATTGTACGAATTTTCATACCTCCATTTTCTTGAAAATTAGAATTTTATATAATTTTTTGGGCACTATTGTAAGACATTACACATAAAACTTTAAATATCAGTCTATGTTTTTGTTTTCAAAACCAGTGTTAAGATTATCAATAAAACAACCGGCCCAAATCTGACTGTTAATGTCTAAGCTATAGCCAAAAATGTTACAAGCATCAGAAGTAATATTTTCTTGAACTAGTAGGGAAATAATGATGTGGATTCAAAAATCACTATATTCACAATATGCTAAATTTACGAATCCACTACAGTAAACAAACAAAGTTTTTTTTAAAGGTAATAAGATCATAGCTTCATTTTAATATACAAGATTTTTAATGTTTAACACACATTACTAATATCGTTTAATACAGTATATAACATTCCCCCCCCCACACATATTTGTCCTAGATTGCTCTTATACAGTTTTTTTACAGTTTGTATTGTCAAATGTACAATTCATATTCTTCAGCACGATCATATATAGCATACAAACGTTAACATGACTAGCATAGACACAGTTGTATGTATATGGTCTGTAGACAGAACTGGACCATCAAACTGAGCCTGACTGAGACCAAGATTCTCTGGAGAACGATTTCCTTCTCGCCACAGTCAACTTTAGTTTGTTCACTGGGTGATTATTTTTGTAGAAATATTTAAAAAAAATATATTTGTGCATAACCTTTCTGGTCTGATTTATTTTCAATAAAATGTGCAACAACACTATAGAAATACAACTGAACAAATGAAAATCAGATAAGATATAAAATAGATATATTATCAGATAGATATAATAAGAGAATACTGGAGACCAGTTGCTGATAAAGACATAGAGCTTTTATTTTACTCATGGGACTGAATTTGTACAGTGCATTTCTTTACAACAATTATTCACTAAGTGACAAATGTTGGCCACTAATACAGACCAAATAGCTATACATCACATTTCTGGGTTCCTTTTAAACGTTTTAAATCAAAATGTTTTCTTCATCAACACCATGAAAGAAAAAAGCCATCAGGCAAAACAGAACCACAGCGGTTCTCCAGTTATCAGTGTTTCCCAACTCGTGTTTTATCTCAACGAATCATTCTCTCTTTGTTAAGCATCTAGCTATTGTACCACTGAACATGTTAAGTAGTTACAAATAAGTTTAACAGTGTAATTCATGAAAAAGAAAAAAGACCAGATGGCACTGCGGTTTGAGGTTCACAAATGAACGTTACACTTATTTTAGGGAACCACATCTGATAGGAAATGTAGACCAAAAAAATCAGCACTTATTTTAAACACACAATGCTGTTGTGTATTAATATTCACAAGAGACAAATTGAGAGCAGGACTGACCACTGAAAGACCCTCAAACACAAACACCTTCCACTCGCCACCAGTTCCCAATGATTCATGCGTTTTAATCTGTCCAGTTAATTATTGTCAAGTGAAATCATTGGTTTGTTCACATAAGTAACTAGTATACATAAGTAATTCCGGCTACGTTATTTTTAAAGATCAGACAGACGGAGCAGCGTAACATGGCTATAATTTCAGCTGTGTACACATCATATACATTAAAGGTGCATAAATGTTCCGTCGCTTCCCGTCGCGCAGCAGAAAATGCGGCACAAGTAACCAGAAGAAGGTGATATCTGAACAAACTGATTCTTTTAGGCGATATCTAAACTGTTCAGGTGATTAGCGTGTCCGTTTTTTTCTCATATTATTGATGATACACTGGAATTTGATTCTGGCATTGTGGGATTTTTTTTGTTTGTTTGTTTGTTGTATTTTGCATCAGAAACGGTGAACGAAATATTTTATGACGTTTAAGCTTAAGCGCAGATCGGTAGAGCACGAGCCCAACAGAAGCGCTAATGCGGCGCTTCAGCAGAAATTAAAAAATTATATATATATATATAATGTTCCGTGCGCTGACCAACTCACAATAACAACAGATGCCACAAAACTAGAAATCAAATCAATGCAAACTGGCAGCTTAAATCTTTTCAGTAACGCCACCCTGAATAACGCTCAAAAAACCCACATTCAAGCTTCGTAAAGACACACAGAAGACAACAGCGAGTAAAGAACTGCATTTTCTCCATTTTGGTCTGAAATCCCTCAATAGTGCACAACATAACAAGGATAGAAAAGTAGAATTATTTCATTTTTAAATACTGTAGCAGCTTTTCTCGTTTTAAATAGTGAGCCTCTAAGTGGACACATACAGACTTTAGAGTCACTGGGGCTGAGGGGACATGTGTGGTTCTATTAGTGAGACAGTGATGTGAAGGGTTCGAGGGAGGGGCGGTGAGGGGCATGAGATGATTCTAAAGATGCCTATGCGGGCACCTGGATCTCGAGGTCAAAGGTGAATGGGTTCGGCCTGTAGAACAGTCAACAACCGTCCTCAAACAGAGAAACTTTCAGTTAGTTCACTTGGGCCGATCAAAAACACCCTTCATCACAAACCAAAACTCTTCATCTGGTGTTTCCGGGCTCCATCCTCTCCCTCATATAGATCAGTCTCAACTGTCACTGTCAACCCTGGACTCATAAACACCCTCCCCTCGTCTCTCCAAGTAGAGAGAAACTCTTGCGCTAAATATCGGGCATCCGTGTGGACACCCCTGCTGGGGACCTTGGAGGTCCGCTGGGTGAGCTCTGATTGGTTGTCTCAGCTGGAGGCTGTGGCGATGGGCTTCTTGAGCTGCTGTGAGCAGATCTCTCGTGTGCGTGACTCCAGCAGAAGGTCGTAACACGTGTTGCAGACCAGAACCGGGTCGTACAGCTGCTGGTCCGGAATGGGCAGCTTCAGGTGACAGCAGTCTTTACAGAACACATTACCACAGTTCCTGTGAGTGAAAAGCACAGATTACTCAATCAATACTTTTATTTCATCAATAGTCATCGAATCAATCACTCCATCACTAAGATATTCTGAGATGTTTTTTCCATTCCATATTTGGGTGAACTCTTCATCCAATATTTGATAAGATTAAACCACCCAATAAACATACCAAATCAAACAGCCTCAAAAATGCACCAACCAATCATGTGCTATCAATCCATCCCTCTAACCAACCAACCAAATAATCAATGCAAACATTATTAAATCAATCACCATTTAATCAAAAGTTCCATATTTAATCAATCAAGCCCTGTGTTTAATCGATTCATTCATCTGTACAGTGCAGGAATCAGGTGTCAAAGTGCACGTGCAGTAGATCTGAGCAGAACTCTCAGTATACTGACGGGACTCACCTGCAGTGATGGCGTCTTTTGGCAATCCAGAACTCACAGTCACAGTTGAAACAGTGTGATGCCATGTGATCAGGAACCCATCGCGTGACCTGAGAGATGAAACATGAGCCGCTGAGTCAAACAAACAACAACAGCTTCAAGTTTAAATAGAGATAATGGTGCGTGTGTACACTACAGCATCTCTCCTCTGTCCACGCATGAGAAACATTCCTGAAACGTTTGACATCTGAATGATGGTTATCAGTAGTGCTGGGCAGTGTAACAGTGATGGTCATCAGTAGTGCTGGGCAGTGTAACAGTGATGGTCATCAGTAGTGCTGGGCAGTGTAACAGTGATGGTTATCAGTAGTGCTGGGCAGTGTAACAGTGATGGTTATCAGTAGTGCTGGGCAGTGTAACAGTAATGGTTATCAGTAGTGCTGGGCAGTGTAACAGTGATGGTCATCAGTAGTGCTGGGCAGTGTAACAGTGATGGTCATCAGTAGTGCCGGGCAATGTAACAGTGATGGTTATCAGTAGTGCCGGGCAGTGTAACAGTGATGGTTATCAGTAGTGCTGGGCAGTGTAACAGTGATGGTCATCAGTAGTGCTGGGCAGTGTAACAGTGATGGTCATCAGTAGTGCTGGGCAGTGTAACAGT